>WAAG01045831.1:118229-159982 GCA_013390105.1 Tichodroma muraria
CGTGGCCCGCGCAGGGCCGGGGCGGCGGGGGAAGCCGGGTCCGCAGCGAGCCGAGCCGGGCCGCAGCGTCAGCGCGGGGCGGCGGGAGCCCCGTTCCCCCAGCGCGGTTGCGGGCGGCGGAACGCGGGGCCGGGAGCGATCGAGGCCCGGGCGGGTCGTGCTCCCGCTGTCGGAGTTGCCGGGTGCGGGGCGGCTTTGGCCGCGGGTTAGAGAAGGGCGAACCTGTTGGAAGCGGCTCGCGGTGAGGAGTCGCGCTGCCGCCCGTGTTGGCTGACAGGGGCGGCGGTGCCTGTTGCTGTTGTTGTGGCCGCCTGTCCTCCCCTTTCGCTTCCCCCGTAGTCGTGACTTGGAGGTAGAAATCATTGAATGTGGTTTTGGTAAAATGCTTTGCTTGCCAATCCGAACAAAAATATTGCCTAGAAAAACAGTGGAGATAACGCTTTAGTAGTGCTGACAGGAGAACTTTTGGGGACAGCGAAGCTGAGCTGGTGTAAAGCTTTGAGTTGTACACTGGGTGATATATCGTGGACAGTTTTGTAGCTGTGCAATATAGGGAGTTGCTTTAGTTTTAGTGAAGATTTAAAGCGGATATTGTTTACGTAGGCATTGCTGTAAGTGTTTGTCACAGTGTTTCTGGCTGGCTGTCAAACTCTGATTCGCTGGTTTCACACTGTGATGCTGCATGTCCTGTGTAAATTCTATGCAAGGTTTCTATGGAGTGGATTTAAGAGTAAGTACAAGTAGATGGTATTTAAATTTCTTGTTCTGAGATTTCTGAAAGCAGCTTTAGAGCCTGGCAAATAGATATGGAAGAGTGCAGGAATGAGGAGGAAAATAATTCAAAACTCTGGTTTAAGATAAAAGGGTCAGTTTTGGACTATTGATTTAAAAGAGCTCATAGAAAGCTCTAAAGGTGGCAGTAACACAACTCTTACACACATTAAACTTATTTTTTTCTTGAATCATGTTAAATAAGATGCTTTTCTTTTGTAGTTGGGAGTCCAGGATGAGTTATGCAGAAAAACCTGATGAAATCACGAAAGATGAATGGATGGAAAAGCTTAATAACTTACATATCCAGAGAGCAGACATGAACCGCCTTATCATGAATTACCTTGTCACAGGTAAAAATGGGTGGTAGTGCCTGGAGGCTCTTAATGTGTGTCACATACTTCAGTTTGGGGTATAATATGGAACTGGATGGAGTGGAATTAAGGGCTGTGAGAACTTTGTGATTGCTGTTGGCTTCTGTTTAGCAAAGCCCAACTGCTCAGGTGTTCTCTTAGCTGCAGACCGACAAAGAATCAGAGACTGAGCAGTTCTCATGGAATACAGATGACATTTATGAGCCTGAACTCTTCTGCTAGATGATAGAGAAAGCAAAGTGTTTTCTGCAATGCTGTAAACATGACCTGCTTCTGCATGATGTCCTTTTTTGTGCCATTGAAACAGCTCAAGATAAGTTGCTGTTGTTAAATAACAGTCTGAAAGCTGCAAGAACAACTATCAGAAGCAAGTTTTTAACTGGGCAGAAAGATAAACTCTGAAAGGGCACTGTTGAAAATAATATCAGACCGGAATATTAACCCCTTCAGCACATGGCCTGGCTTTATACTCGGAACAACCCAAACCCCTCGGGAATTGTTGCTAGTAATTAGGTGCATGCCATCCCAGGAAGCTGTGCTAGGGCGGAGGCGTTTGTATCCATCTACACCCCTGTTTACACTGAGCGTAGGTGAAGCCTCTGGGTTGAAGGAAGAGCAGCTCAGTAGGTGGTGTATATCAGTTTTGTGTCTATGAATGCAAGACCTGTCATTTAAAAGAGCTGTTATAACCTTAAATACTACACAAGAAAGCAAAATTACTTCTTCTTGTCTGTTTTCTTCTCCGAAGAACTGGATCTGTGTAAACAGATCTGGGGCTGGACGGCGAAGCAAAACCACCCACTTGAAAATGTGACTTTAAGATCTCATTTTGCAATAAGCACAGTGTTTTATTTAAGTATAAAACATGTTAAAAGGTATTGGACTACACCTTGCTTCCCTGGAGAGTGAGTGTACATGAGTTCAGAATGAATTAAACATTTACTCTTAGATGCCTATTGGATAAATGACTTCTTATATAGAGAAGAATTTTTCACAGTTTTGGGTTAATCTTTAAACCGCCAAAATTGCACAAGCAACACTCAATTTTCATTTAAGCTGATAGTTTGGTTTTTTTTGAAGTGTTTCAAACAATACATTCTATGTAAAATGTTTCTATTTCAGAGGGCTTTAAAGAAGCAGCGGAGAAATTTCGGATGGAGTCTGGAATTGAACCCAGTGTGGATTTAGAGACTCTGGATGAAAGAATAAAAATCCGTGAGATGATCTTGAAAGGACAGATCCAGGAAGCCATTGCATTGATAAACAGCCTCCATCCAGAGCTGCTGGATACCAACAGATATCTCTACTTTCATTTGCAGGTGAGGAGAGGTGGCAGACTTTTATCTTTGAGTTTGCTAAGAGAATGGGAAAAGTAGTGAAGAAATTAAGGTTATGTTGGGAGGTTTGTAACTGAACATGGATGTAGTTGTGAGTGTCCTTGGCATTTTTTTGTAGCAATGGGAAACTTTGTGGCATGGTGCAGGAGCCACTATATACAGTTACTAACATGAAAACTTGTAGCGGCTGCGGTGGCCTGTGAGTTACCAGCTTCCAGTTGCTGTTGGTCTGAATTCCTTTAGTAACCCATCTTCTCAAACCCTGTTACTCAAAAGCACCAAGTTCCCTTTTTCAGTAGGTTTTACAGCCAAGTTGCTGCTCCTTGTCTCACACATTGAGAAGAATTGACCTCAAACTGTCAAATTACAGATTAGTGTTTGTCTCAAATTACACACCAGCGTCTGAATCCTTCCAGGCTTGAAATAGTGGAGATTTGTTAATTTGTTGGGCTAATATTGCTGTGTCTTTCGTGTGTAGCAACAGCACTTGATTGAACTGATTCGGCAGCGTGAGACAGAGGCAGCTCTGGAATTTGCTCAGACCCAATTAGCAGAACAAGGGGAGGAGAGCAGGGAATGCCTGACAGAAATGGAGCGCACGCTGGCTCTGCTTGCCTTTGATAATCCCGAAGAATCACCATTTGGAGACTTGCTGAACATGATGCAGCGACAGAAGGTAGTCCTTTCTCAAAGGGAACTGATGTCTTTTATATGTATGTTATGAAAATAAAATCTAAATATTTTTGAAATGCTTAGAAAGAACTCATATATGGATATGCAAAAGAACAGAAGTGTTTCTTGAGCAAGATTTAAAAAAAATTGTGTTAATATATTCCAAATGTATTCAACTATTTGGCTCTCTTCCTTGTTTTCTCCAGGCTTCTAGTCTGTGGAGCTTTGTCCTGGCCATTTCTGAGGAATTAGCACACTGGATGTGATCTTCCCAGTGTCTGCATGACTTTAGCAGTGTCAGTCATATGAAAACTGTCACTGAAGTCCAGTTTTTCTTTTCCAGGTATGGAGTGAGGTTAATCAAGCTGTTCTAGACTATGAAAATCGTGAATCAACACCCAAGTTGGCAAAATTACTGAAACTACTACTGTGGGCTCAGAATGAGCTGGACCAGAAGAAAGTGAAATACCCCAAAATGACAGACCTCAGCAAGGGGACGATTGAAGAACCCAAGTAAAATGTGTGCAGATGGACATCAAAAAATCTTAGTACTGCACAGTATACATTTATATCAGTCTGTGACTGAAATATTTTTACTACAGTACAGCACTCAATTCAGATTTTTCAATGAACATCAATTTGAAGGGAGAAAAGTCCCTTTTAAATGCTGCAAAAACTGCATTGAAAGGCGCTGTATCTCTTTGGAAGTCTGACTTAGGCTATGCACTATAATACATTTTTAAAAAAACAATTAAACAGGACAGGAAAAATAGCATTTTTAAAAATACAGAGTTCAAGCTTTCTAATTGGCTGCTGATGCCTAGTTTAGTGGCCAGTGAGTTAATATGGAGTTATATTGGCAACTGTTCAGTTTAACTGTCTCCTGTTTGAAATGTGTATATAGAACAGTGAATATTTTCTACCTTTAAGTTATAGCCAGATATACATTCCCCTTAAAAGTAACTGGTCAAGTTTTCATCTATGAACTTCGCAGTAAGGTCAAACTTGCTTAGGAAATAGTGTACAAACTTGTAAATCATAATTTAAGGACTTTTGTTTTTGTTTTTTTTTCTTCTTTGTTTCTGACTTGGTGCTTTATATGGTGAGAGCTATGTTCATAATGGATCAGTGACCCATCTTTTCAGGAGGAGTATTGATGGAAATAGGTTTTTTTCTTAATATTCACAAATGACCAAAATGGCCCCAGAGGCATTTGAGGGGTTTTTTTAACAGGGGCCTTTTCCCCCTTCTGTTAAATTTGCAGCGATTCCAGGTGGCTGCTACAGCTTTGAAGGCCACTGGATGTCTGTAAGCTGAAAGACTCATGTTAGGAAATCAAGTGGTGGGGAGAGATGCTTGTTGAAGCCTCTGATGTATCATCTTGTGCAGAATCTGCCTTCATGCTTGCTGAATAAGAATTGTAGTTTTAGAGCTACTTGGGGCTGGTTTTATGCCTTGAGCTAAGCAAAGCAGGGCTGTCTAAAACCAAAATTTGCATTTTCTCACTTCTTCCATACCTTTCTGAAGAGATGCAGTTCATCCTCATCTGTATTTGTTTACTGACTGTCCTCACTCCAGTTAGAACTATAGTTTTAATGTGAAGTCCAGACTTTCAAGTCAACAAATTGTAATCTTCTGGGTATGGGATGTTCTGGTCGAGTGATTGCAGCACTGCACACTGGTTTATACCCAGTGGTAGGAAGCACTAATCTTGCCAAATCTATCTCTAGATTTTTAGGTCTATAGATCAAGTTTTGCCAAGCACAGAGCAAGCTGATGAGCGAAAAGTTTAACATCATGAGTCACTGGCAGTTGTCACACCAGTCCCATGCTGTACATAATCTAGTCTTGTATGGTAGGTATTACCCTGTAGAATGAAACTTAGTTTTCACTTAATTTTACTGGAATACTTAATGCATTAAACTGTATAAAGCTTTGCAGATACACCTGGCTTAGGGGAACTAACAAAACCTGTTACTGATTGCATTACTGTGAACACTGTTTACTTGTGTAGCTATTTTTGGGGGGGAAGCCATTGTTTGTTAAGCAGTTGTGAGAGATGCAGAGCGCCAAGGTTAATAAGCGAGATGATGGCTGTAACAAAATCATTTGTTCCCATTTCTTACTGATCGTTCTGTTCTCCACTTTGAGGCATTTGTGGTAGGGAGGTTTTCAAGTTTATATATAACAAACAAGTTACCAGTAGCCCCCCAGCTACAGCAGCAGTCTGGCTTTCCTTCACCCAGGCTGGTTATTCTAACATCGAACTTTTAACAGTTGTGGGTTTGGTTGTTTTGGGGTTTTTTTAATTATTTTTTTTTTCTTTTTGAAGTCGGTTGATGTCTGAAAACCATGTATAACTTTTAGTTTGTGAGAAACTGTATGGTTAATGTAACTTTGTTTAATAACAAACTGCAGAAACAAAACTGGAATAGCTCTAATTTCTTCATGTAGAACTGATCAGCTTTTCCTCTCTGTTCTGACACTTGTGTTGTTGAATCTCCTGTAAAGCTTCTCCCGGGTGAAGTGGAAAGTGGTGCGGTTTTGTGGCATGATGAGCATTTTTCTCCATGAGAAATGCAATATTACAGCCCTGGGTGAGAAGTTCACTGTCCTCCTAGAACGCTACCTTAATTCCATAGAGTATTTTGGGCAATGATTGAGCATAGATTACTTGAATTTCCACTAGCTTGTTGTTTTTTCCATTAAAAAATGAACACGTTTTTAAAGGGGTTTAATATAAAATTAGTGTAGAACTATTCCACTTTGTTTTTATGAACATGCCACATTGATAAGCAGCTTTAATCTGTAAAGTTTTTGGTAACTGCAAGAAGATACTCGAAAGCTATGCATTTTAGAAAAAGCATAAAGGTAGTGATATTGGTACTTCTAAGGATCTTTATATTAGTGTATATAAAATAGTTTGCATATACAAATATAATATATAATCTGTTTGAAATATTCTTGAATGGTAGGGGCTGTGAAACATATTATAATTTATGGAAATATTGTACACAGTAAACAGATGTCTCAGTACACAAATGAATTTTTGTCATATGCATGAGAAGTGTCTTATTTGGTGACTACTAATGAATGGGCTTTTGTTAACCCGTTTTTGTTAGATAACCACTTTAACAAATACTATTAAATGCCACTTTGATCAGTTTGCTTTAGTGTAAAAATACATATCTTGTTCCACTGAATTTAGAACAATATGAAAATAACTTCTGTAAGAAGATTTGTTCCAAACCCAACGCTGGCAGACAGATCTGGTCATTAGAGGTGGTGCACTCATCCTCCACCAGCCTTGCCTTTGGTGAAAGCATATAAGATTTTTTCATTCATGCTATGGATGTGGAGAAGCTGGATTGTAAAATATCCTGCCTTATACTGTGCAGAAAGGCTGCATAGCAAGTGTTTTTTGATTAGGCTACAAATCTCCCTCTTTTCCCAGAGCATCACCTCCCTGTAACTGTCTTTGCTGTTCCTGTGTTTTGTTTCTGCCTGTCAAATCTAAGCTGAGCTGTGGCTGCTTCTGTTGTACAAAGGAGGGATTTCAGAAGGGTGGGGGATCACAGACTTCCCTGAAGATGAAGTTGTGGTAGTACTTTGAGAAATACTTACTAAACTGTTTAATTTTATATAGCTGGAAAAGCAGAGGCTGCTGCACAGAAACTTACCAGCAGAATTTTGAGTAAAGCATTTCCTCTCAAGGCTTTTGAAGAGGCAAACATACACCTTTAAGCCAGGTGAAGTACCTCTCTTTAAGATGATTTCATTGAAACACTTTCAGCTTTTTCCACCCACGTTACAAGAAAAATTGAAAAGAGTTCTGCCTCCTTTCCACTCCTTGTAAATACAGGAAAAGCCACTACATTATTCCAGGGTGATTTTATTGTTTTTAATTTGTAAAATTTATGCTCTGTATGCTTGAGTATAAGCTTAAAGGCATTACTTAAAAAAATTCTTGACTAGCTGAGTGTTGTTCGACTTATTTCAAACCACCTTGTGTCCAAGTGGGTTACAAAGCTCATTAAATGGAGTTGGATCCCTGTGTGTTGTTTCTTCACAAGAAATGGAGCTGCTGCTGTCAGCCACGGCTGAAAGCATCCTTGAGAGCCAGAATAGAACAGGATATGGAGTCCTCTTTGCCCTCAATCTGCCTTGAGGCTACAGGTTCTGACCTGCACTGTAGCTCTCTCTTCCCTCAGAGGCGACATCATGTCAGGAATTGTTTCTGCTCTGCTGTCCTTAACAAAAAGGGACGAGGAAGGTTTGTAGCTTTTGTGTGAGATGGTGTCCCCAGCCCTGCTCAGTGCTTGGTGTGCTCAGCTGAGCAGAGACAGAACACAAAGCTCATGAACAGCACCCTCAAGAGGATTTGTGCTTCTCCATGGGCACCTGGAGGTGCTACAAACTCTTCCTTTCTGCTCCCCTCTTGGCTTCACCCGATCGAGTTAAGCACAAAATTGGTCAAACCACTGGTGGGCTGCATGTTGGTGCTTTCAGGTACCTCACACCAGAAAGCCTTGTGTGTTCTGTCATGCTCTTCATGAGGATTCCAACATGATCCCAACAATAGTTACATGAGGATTCCAGCAATATCCTGCTACCTTATCTCACCTGGGTGAATTGCTGCATGGAAATTGCTGTTCATTTACAAGCAGGCTCAATTTGCCAACTTCTCTGATAATTTGCTTTTCTTCAGTGTATTGCTGCCTAGTAATTTTGCCAAGTTGGATTATTTAGCAGTAGAAACCTAGGTGTGTTTTCTTTATTGCATGGAGAAGTTGCATTGAAACTGCTGTGGGTTAGGGAGCTTTCAAGCTGCAGTCACTGTCCTTTCAGGAGACAGAAATTGTCCTTCATGGAATGTATGAGCCTATTGCTTCTTTCACACCCTTTCAGGATTTGATCCTAATCTGTGCTTAACTTCATAAAATCTTCAAATAATTCAACCATTGTATGGATAAACTAGAGGGTTAGTAAATGTCAGGTCAAATATTAACCCAATAATCTTTTGTTTGGTTTAATCTTTTGACAGATTAAGCTGAACACAGGAAAAATGAGAGGAGGTTGTGTTCTTGTGTAAAATTGTTTTCTTTAGCCAGCACCTGTCCTTTGAGCTGATTCCATTTGTCATTTAATCAGCTTGGTGGGAGGTTTGCTTACAGAGAATTATACAGCAGTAAAAGGAATGATGTCTGTGTATTTACTCTTTAAACTTATGTATGTGAATGTGATGGATGTTGCACTCAAACACTTCCAAGTGCAGCTGGTTTGGACAGTGAAAGTAGCTTCTTATCTGAAAGGCAGATAAGTCAAGCTCCTACTTGAAGAGGTGACACTGAGCAGAACCAGGAGAGGAACCAGAGTACAAAAATAACAAAAACTTGTGCTTGATTCCCTAATCGACTACCAACTCACTAAACGCATTATTCATTGTTGCAGTGTCAGTGTTGGAAGTGTTTGCACCCCTCAGTGATGAGACTGAACACAGGATCCCTCATCCTTGGCCATGGGTTCGTAAGTTTTCTGTTCTGTGGTTACTCTACCATGCCCAAGGCCTCTTCAATTCTTTTCTGAGCTTATTACATGGATTTCACTTCTGTAGTTACATCAGAGCCCATCTCCCCTCCTGCCTCGAGTTAACTGAACTCCAAACATACACACAATTTAAGAAACCCAAAATACATTGAACAATGGTTTACATTTTTGGCTGCAATTTGCCATGACTTGGCTCCCTCTTCTGGAAAAGGGGACAGTAGCAGAGTGAATAAAAATACTTCTTAGTTTCATTTCCTGCCCAAATAAAGGGAGGAACTAAATGAAACTGAATGAAAGCTGAAGTGGTTTCTACACGTGGCTCCCCTCAGTCTCTACTTGCAGCACAGCTCGTTGTATTTGTTCTCTGTATGCAGCAGGTATGTGTGACTGTGCCTGACTCTGCCACAGGCCTTTTGGGGAAGATCTTTCTGAGGAAGAAATACCAGAGCAATGGATAAAGTATGACTTGATGATCTTTGCTTTTTCAGCAACTTCCTTCTCCTGGAGCTGTCTTTGGTGTGTAAGGAACCTTTTTGCTATTTCACTCTCAAACGTTCAGCTCAATAATTGTGTTTTGCTTCCTGATTTATGTAGCAAACTGTTCATCAGAGACCTGCCAAGAAGTGATGTTAGGAGAAGGATATTTGAATTACCTAAGTATTAGTCTGTTAAAGGCTTAATTCCACCAAGGATGTAGAGGTTTCTGGCTGCAGGAACAGAACACACGAGGTGTCTGTCCTGCACCTGCGCGTTTCGCTGCAGCCCAGCAGCTCTGCTACCTTTCCCAGGGGCCATGCACGACCTTGCTCCGGCTGTGCGGGAGCTCCTCCATCCTTTGCTCACCTGAAGTTTTGCCGTTCCTGCTTCTAGGCTGCAATCGGCCACGACATCACCCGAACGATGCCTCAATAAGGCTCCTCCGCCTGCTCGTTCATGGTCTTTAAGTGAGTCACGAGTCCCTTTTGTTGTGGACTGAGATAACCATCATTTAAATTATTTATTTCCATAAAGGAGTTTGATTATCTCCTTCAGATACAGCAAGGCAGCACCTCTACCTAACACATATAAATCAAGCTGTAACAACACTTATCCCTATTTATTTTATCTTCGGAAGTCATACTCGCTTCTAATCCTTAAAAAGCAGAAGCAGAGACTTTTCTGCCGGCAAACCCGTGGGGGCTGCGGGCGCAGGGAGCGATTCCCTGCCCAGAGCAGCGAGCGGGAGGACAGACCCTGGTCCGTCCCCTCTTTCTCTGCCCTGGCTGCGATGGGGGTGTCAGTAATTACCGGAGAAGAGGGAACGGGCAGATCCCCGCGGTTCGCCGGTGCTGGAAGGGNGGGGAGGGAGCCGGCGGCCGCCGCGATGTGAGCCGGGGAGGCGGAAGGCGCTGCCCGCATGGCCGCGGGGGGCGGCGGCAGGAATGTGCCCCTGGGCAGCGGCCCCCGCGACGGCATGAGGCGGGATGGCGGCGCCGAGCCCTACTGGTCCAGGTAAGGCTGGACCCGCTCCCGGGAAAGCCGCTCCGCTGCTTGCGGCGCTCTCCGGGCACTCTCCGCTTCCCCCCGGCCGGTGCCCTCCCGGCACACCCCGCATCCTCGGGCCCCGCCGCCCGCAGCTCCTGGGAGAGACGCGGCTCCGGGATGGAGGGGCTCGGGCGGCCCGGGCCGCTCCCGGAGAGGCGTTTCGGAGGTGCTTGGTGCTCCCCGTCGGGCCGGCACCCTCCTGTCCCTGTCTCCGTCCCCGCTGCTGTCCTCCGGGACGGGCACGGTCCCACCGCCCCGGGCGGTCCCCGCTGTCTCACTACTCCGGACTCCAGCAGAGACGGTAGAAGGAAGGGAGAAGATAGGGAATTGCTGTGAAAAACGGGGAAAAAAACCCCCAGCTATTGAGCTTATTTCTGGCCTGTAATCAGTGAATTAAACGCAAAACCGCTATGAGGTTCTTATCAAAGTGTTCCAGTGAGGATGTTTGTACTGGCGGTAGTCATTCATTAAGATAAAGTCTGGAATAGGAGCTGGGCAGCAGCTAGACAGCATGAACTGCTGTTCATGTAAAGTCATTAAAATACTTAAAATGCAGTTAAACCCCCAGTGACCACTTCTAACAGCAGGGGCACAGGCAAAGGCAGGGTGATCCAGTGTTTGGAGCAGACTGGGACACCTGGAGAGGTGCTGCTCCTCTCTGCCATCCTGGGAAAGTCATCCAGCACCAAGACCTCACGATCAATCTCTTCTGCTACCTGAGCTGGAGGGAGATGATGATTCCAAAGTACCGGTGGGGCAGCTGGAATTCATGGTCAGAAGCTTTTCCAAACTGGGAGCGCCTGGACTCCCTGTGCCTTAGAAATTTGNCCGCCGGTGCGGGAGGGCGCGCACCCCCCCGCCGCGGGCCGGCACCTGCCCCTCCGGAGCCCTCCGAGTCCGCTGGTTCGAGGCTGCCCGCGGACGCAGACCGGCACCGGCACCGGGCCGGGCGGGACTTCCCGGCACGGCGGGCGGGGGCGGCTGGAGGCGCTGACACGTGGCCGCCGCCCGGCGGGGGAGGGAGCCGGCGGCCGCCGCGATGTGAGCCGGGGAGGCGGAAGGCGCTGCCCGCATGGCCGCGGGGGGCGGCGGCAGGAATGTGCCCCTGGGCAGCGGCCCCCGCGACGGCATGAGGCGGGATGGCGGCGCCGAGCCCTACTGGTCCAGGTAAGGCTGGACCCGCTCCCGGGAAAGCCGCTCCGCTGCTTGCGGCGCTCTCCGGGCACTCTCCGCTTCCCCCCGGCCGGTGCCCTCCCGGCACACCCCGCATCCTCGGGCCCCGCCGCCCGCAGCTCCTGGGAGAGACGCGGCTCCGGGATGGAGGGGCTCGGGCGGCCCGGGCCGCTCCCGGAGAGGCGTTTCGGAGGGGCTTGGTGCTCCCCGTCGGGCCGGCACCCTCCTGTCCCTGTCTCCGTCCCCGCTGCTGTCCTCCGGGACGGGCACGGTCCCACCGCCCCGGGCGGTCCCCGCTGTCTCACTACTCCGGACTCCAGCAGAGACGGTAGAAGGAAGGGAGAAGATAGGGAATTGCTGTGAAAAACGGGGAAAAAAAACCCCAGCTATTGAGCTTATTTCTGGCCTGTAATCAGTGAATTAAACGCAAAACCGCTATGAGGTTCTTATCAAAGTGTTCCAGTGAGGATGTTTGTACTGGCGGTAGTCATTCATTAAGATAAAGTCTGGAATAGGAGCTGGGCAGCAGCTAGACAGCATGAACTGCTGTTCATGTAAAGTCATTAAAATACTTAAAATGCAGTTAAACCCCCAGTGACCACTTCTAACAGCAGGGGCACAGGCAAAGGCAGGGTGATCCAGTGTTTGGAGCAGACTGGGACACCTGGAGAGGTGCTGCTCCTCTCTGCCATCCTGGGAAAGTCATCCAGCACCAAGACCTCACGATCAATCTCTTCTGCTACCTGAGCTGGAGGGAGATGATGATTCCAAAGTACCGGTGGGGCAGCTGGAATTCATGGTCAGAAGCTTTTCCAAACTGGGAGCGCCTGGACTCCCTGTGCCTTAGAAATTTGGCTCGGTTTCAGCTGCCTGATGTCACCGTGGCTGCCAGCCCTGGGGGTCACACTGTGGTGAGCTTCCCCTGGCAGGAGAGCAGCGGGACAGCCACAGGACAGGTGGCACCCGTGCCAGTGCACGGGAACACGAGGCCAAGGGGCGGGATTGCCCCTTCCAGCTGCAATCAGCCGCTGCTAAAAGTTGATGTTTCTCATCCGTTGCTTGCTGCAGTGGCAGCAGGCTGATAGCCGGCTTTAAACTGCCGTCCCCAGGGAGGCTTTTCCTGCAGTCAGAGACTGGGAAGTCTCATCAAATCCACGCTCACTTTAAGAGTAACGGGGTGAGTCTTAAAGAAGACCTTTGGCGCACAGGCGCTTAGCATTTGAAGATTCTTCCCCCCTAAAGCACTTAGGAAAATTCCTCCTCTCTGTCTCCCCCTTGCTAACTTTTCCCTAAGCCTTTGTGAAGTGGGAGTGGTGGGACCAAATTTTCACAAATTTTTTCCACACCAAATTTTCATGAGGCAAAACTAGTTTATAGGTTTCTCCTCTAGGAAAAAAAAAACAACCATTTGACCAGAACAAACCCTTCTGTTTCTCAAATCTCTTTGAAAAATGCAAAACATAGATAGTACTTTCCAAAACAAAAAGGGTGAAGCCAGCCTGTTGATCAAGACAGACATTTTAAGTCATTCTTACCATGCTAAGTGCTGCTAATAATTGAGAGAATCCTGTTAAAGGGAAGGAGCAGCCGGATAACCCTAAGGCATGTCAGATCATTATCTATATTGCTGTAGCTCACAGAAGCTGAGATCATGTCGCCATTGTTTAATGTAGACACACACGTGGTCACAGCCATACTTTGGGGAGGTTTTATGGAGATTTTATGGCCTAAAGTAAACTGGGCAGGTGGAGGGTGGGTAAGGGGGAGCAGAAAGGGGGAATGAACTACCAGATCATTCGAGCAGGTTTGTCAAGTTGTAAAAGTACCTCATTGGGTGAAGTGAATTTGGTGGACAATTTGTGAACAGTATTTGCAAATAAATAACTTTCATAATTTCCAAGCAGTGAGTTATTGCCATGGAGGCAAGGTGTTATCAAGTGGGGGAAGTGACATGGGTTCTCCTTTCATGCTCCTACAAAAGACATGGCAGGCAGCCTTCCAAGATCTGTCAGTGCAAGGAGAGATAAACAGTTATCTTGGCAGGTTTATTTTTCAGTCTTTGTTCATGCTGCTTCTTCTTTTGTCCTCCCTTTTTTCAACTGTCTTTCCCTTCCTTTTCCACTCTTCTTGCCTTGTTTTCTCCTTCTTGCCTTTCCCAAACTTTTCTGCAGGTTTCCAATGGCTCCATTATCACACATCTCTTCCAAGAACAGCACTTGGGGATTTCTGTTTGGGGCTTGAAAAAGCCCTCGTGCTTATGTAGCGCATCTGGACAGTTAGAGAGCATTTCTTAATGTTGATCCTAACATGCCAGAGCAGGGCCAGTCGGGCAGTGGATGTGTTTAAGCATCTCTGGTTTAACTGAGGGAAGACCAAAGCAGTGAGAAATCAGTTGCTGAAAGTTGCACACAAAGGCACCGAAGATCCAGCAGTGGATGTGGAGCTCACATTTCGGATGGTGCCTGCAGGAGAGAAATGCAGCCTGAAAAAGTCACTGAGTCTTGGGAAGCAAATGACTCCTGAAGCCACCCTGCATCTCCTAGCCTCTGGCTACACCTGAAGACAAGGGGTGATTATAGCAGTTTCTTTAAGCTCCAGAGATAAAAGGAGTCCTACTCCTGCCACAGGCTGGTCTCCAGTCACCTGATCTTTGCCCAGAGGCAACAGTCAGTTGTTTTTTCTGAGTTCTGTGCCCTCCTCTCCTGTCAGCATGATGTTGGTTGGGGTATTTTTGGTGGTTGGGATTTTTGTTTTACGAGTTTCTCACCCTGGGTTTAATAGTGACCTTGCTGAGAACTTTTTCATGTGGAAAACATAAGCAGGGCACACATCTCATTCCTGGCTGATCCATGTATGCCCTCAGATCAGTGTGCAAAGCATGCCTCTGCTTTATTATTATGTTTTCTCACCACCTCCACCTGGACTCAGCAACTACTTCCAGCTCATATGAGCTGCTGAAATCTAATTTCATCTTTGCTTTTGCCGAAAGCAAGAAATGAAGAGAGGGAATAAACCAAGAGCTCGTTTGCTGAACACCACTTTGTTGCCATCTGTGGCTCTGTGGAGGGAGCTTGAGCACAGGAGGCAGACAGGAAGCCAGCAGCTTTCCCAGGAAGAAAAGCCCTGTGTCCTCTGTGCTGCTCTTGTTGGCTGCTAGCTGGATTGGGAAAAAAGCCCCAACAACTTTCCTCTAAACCCCAAAGCTACTTTTGACAGTGACAAATCATTAGCTTGGAGCTGGTCTACAGCATGACAAAATCTGCTTGAGGAGGGGGGGGATATTACTCCAAGCCTCTCTCTTGGCAAGCATGTTAGATTTTTAAGGAGAAATTGTTGAGAAAAACAAAGAGTGAGAAGTGAAAGGACTGTCAAACACGGTTAAAAATAACAACCTGGGTATTGCCTCCTGGCACAGGAGTGTCTGCAAGACACGGCTGCTGTGTTGGTGTCACGTCAGTCAGTCCTGCTTGTGGTGGAGGTTGCTGTAAATTAGAGCTATAGACAGGTAAGGTGGAAAAGAGTGTTTTTGAAGAGAGATGATCCCATGGTCCTGGGAATGGGTGATGAGGAGGGAAGTATTGACACACCATGGTTGACAGGTGAGCAAGCTCAGGGGAACCGCAGTCACCAGCTGCCCCTGCTGGGGACATCCCCTGGGAGGTGGCCTCATGCTTGGGCTGCTGGGTGTCCTGGGTTTGGAGCCGGTGGCGTGGCTGGGAGCTCGGTCCCACCGTGTGGGCTCATCCCCATCCTGCCCTGGGCTTCTGGGGTGTCCACTGCTGGTGCCTGGGACGAGTGAGAGGGCTGGGGGTGACTACACTGACATGCTCTCCGTGCATCTCCCACAGAACTGTTTCTAATCCCTTTTTAGAGGGGAACTGAGGTAGACATGCCCTCCCTGGGAGGTGGGCGTTGTGCTCTGCTGATGGTCCCTGTGCCCATCCTGTGCAGATTAGGAGCTGAAGCTCCCAGTTCTTCTTTCTGTTATGGAAAACACCCACAGATATTGCAGATGGCTTCTGGCCAAGAGCTGTTTCTGGGACAGGCTGTTCGTAGTCTTTCCGTCTAACATGGCTCTCTTACCACCTGAAAATACCTGGCAGTCCAGACTTGTGCCTTGGAGGGGGCTGAACTGGGATGGAATTGACAGCCTGAACTCCAGAGAGTCCATCTCAACAGTGACCTGCAGTGTCTGCCAAAGCCCTGCAGACTGGGGGAAAGGAGGGAGGCGAGTCAAGAGAAATAAAAGTTGAATAAATATTTGCTCTGTGGCATCTACTGGAGAAATTCTTCCAGCAGGAAAACACACTGCAAATAAAGATACATTGTGCTCCTGGCTGTGCTTCCACTGCCAGACAGCTCAGCTTGCTTTTGCTCCTTTGGGGATCTCAGGCATCCTTGAAAATGCATCCTAACCACTGTGCCCTGAGTGGGGGATCCATTCGTTTGGTGGGAGCTGGGTCTCAGGGAAATCAGTGGATGCTTCAAAGCAAAGCCATTTCCACCCAGTGCCCAAGGCTGCATTTGGAGGAGGTGAACCAAGGGACAGTCAGACAGGGCTTCTCAAAAAGCCAACCAGGAAGAGTCATTAGGGCTTGGGCTAATTATAGTCTGGGTGGTGGTTGGAGGTTTGTGAAATAGGAAGTGTTTGTAGCTGCATGGCTGCTTTGCTCAGTGAAGAGGGTCTTGGTGATGTGCAGGAGGGGATGCACCTGCAGTGCCTGTCTCTTGTGGGGAGAAGGGGATTGCAGGTCAGGAGGGCACAGGGTGGGCACTGTGGAGCCGCTGCCATCGCACAGCACCAGATTGCATCAATTAGGTGGCTCCAGACAAGCTCCAGTGTTTCCCTGCCAATGGTGTGGAGGGCTGGCCCCTCTCGGAAGTGTCTGTCACATACAGCTGGGACTGGCCTAGGGATGCTTGGTGGGAGATGCTTGGTCTGGTGGGTGAATCAGGCGTGGTGGCACCAGTGACAGCAGCGGCTGTGATTTCCTGTGCTCTGGCTTAGGCTGGTTATCTGCAGCACATTCTGTCTCCCTCCCTCATCAGGGGATTGATTCATTAGATTTAATCTGTTAACAGGGGTGAAGTTTTGTTTCTCAGATGGCTGATGTCACCCATGAAAACTTTTGTTTGATTTGTCACTATTTGTCACTTAGTTTTGGAAGGAGGGGTTTAATTCCTGTCTTTGTGCTAGTCCAGGTTCCTCCTGTGTAACCTCTGCTGTTGTTGTTTTGCACTGAGCAGAACGTTGAGTCATCTGCAGCCTCTGTGATAACTATAATTAGAAGAAAATGCATTTACAAAGCTCTTTCCTGTGATGCAAGCACGTCATTGTCCTTGCAGGGAAATCATTCCTGCCATGCTTCCAGGTGGGTGTGAGCAGCTACTGATTACATTTGACACTCATACTCTGCCTGGATTTTCCTAGCTGGATGTGCTGCCTGTGGAGGAAGTGGTAGTCTGAAGCCATCGTTATATTCTCCACTTGTTGTGAGCGTGATCCCTACTGATGTAATTAAACGTAAAGGATGAGAATATAGAATGGAGTAGTAGTCAAAGAGAACACTGAGAGTGTGTCATACACCCTCTCATTTATTTATTTAGATTTATTCAGTGCTTTGGAATAAAAATAAAAGTCAAGAGAAAAATATATTCCTGGAGTTTTGTCAGAACATCAGCTGGAGAGGAGGCTTCTTGAGGGAGAAACAGAGTAAAGACTCCTTGAGATGCTCAGGTCTTTTTCTCTCCCTCTTACACCTTGCAGAGCCATACAGTGTTTAGGATAAAGGAAGAACTGTTGATCTGGTATTAAAATGCTGCTGTGCTTGTCAGGATAACTGCAGGTTATTCTGAACACACCGGAATGACTGGAGAGACAGAGCTCAGCCCCACTCCAGTGAAAGCTCATAGAGGTCTCCCTTTGCTCCAGGGGAAAAGTACAATTTGTGAAACTATCTTGGTGGCTAAATAATAGAAAATACCCCCACACATCACTGGCTACTGTGTTTTACTCCATCACCTCGATTGTTGCAGTTCAATAGCTCAAATTTATCAGTACTGTGCTGTTGGAGATAATAGAGATTATGGCCCTGGACTGGCAACAGCCCATTTGGGCAGGGCAGGCAGGAGTGGTACCTGGAAGCATCCCATCCCTGAGGGCTCTCTGGAAGGTTTTCCATGGCTGGTTATCCCCACCTGCCCTCTGCCTTTGGTGGGGGATTTATACCCAAAAACTCCTGTCATACTGTCCTGCTGGCGTTTCTCTGACATGGACATGCCATGTCCTGGAGCCTTTGATTTCCCTGTGCTTTTCTGTGGCAAGCTGGAGCCAGTGGAGCCACTGTTCCTGGAACTGGTGATTTAAAACCAGCCCACCTTTGGTTTTGCAGCAAATGGTGATATGATTGAAGATAACTTCCTCTCAGGGTAAGCCCAGGAGGGGCTCTGAGAGCTTTCCCAGCCTGTTGAAATGACTGAGGCAGGTCAACCCCTGGTTTCTCATTCCTCCAGCAAAGATACGTGAGGTTTGCCAGTTTCTGTGTTATTTTGTGCACTCGTGCGTGTGCACAGTAACAACGGTTCCAACCTTCTAAACACCAACTGAAACACTTCCAGTTCCTCCTGCCAGAGGTTAGCACTGAGCTGCTTATCTGCCTTGTCAGGAAACAGCAATAAATCCACCTCCAGCGGGTTCACCTGCCCGCCCTGTTCTGCTTTTCATTGTTCCTTCACCTCCCCCCATGACGGCCCATTTACACCTTTATAAATGGGTTTGTGCTATGTGGGATTAACCCACATTTATCATAATTCCAGTACAGAGAAATCAACTCTCTCTTTGATATAAAAGGTGACCCGGGTTGTTTCCCACATGGGGAAGAGGGTGTGTTTAGCAGGGTGGAAAGCCCAGAGGTTACTGCCCTGGTACAGTGAATTCCCCTGGAGCAGAGAGAGTCTGCTAGTTCAGTGCTTTGTGCTCTGGCCTCTGGGCATAGAAATAATCAAATACAAATAGTACCAATGGTGGTGTTCTTACTCTGCTTTTGACTCTGTAATTCACTGGCAAAGGGGGGGACCCAAAGTGGCATGGCTGGGGGAAGGCAGAGGGATTTACCTACACCTGGGCCTGATATTTGCAGCAAAATATGTTTGTTTGCTCCAGAAGACATCACTGACTTGCTTCTCACTTACTTCCAGCCTGTAGGAGCCTTTTTCTTGAGGCTGAGAATTCACACACCAGAAATATATATTCTGTTAACATATTTTGACTCTTAATATCTAAAATTTCTTGTCTGTCCAGGCTTAATTATTTTGCTTCTCTCTCTGAGCTCTTCAGCCCTATCAAGTCTTGTCTCTCTAAAGAATTCCTGCATATCCCTCCTTTTTAGGAAGGGTAACGTACGGACCACGTCCCCTGAGGAGTGGGTAAAATTGCCAAATAACTAATGTTTGCTACCAAGAGGTGTGTCTCATGCAGGTGCTTCCAACCTCATGCCCTGACCTTTCCTTTGTTATCTTTATCTTTTAAAGAACAGTTTCTTGTTTGGGGGGAAAAAAGCAAACAAACCAGATTCCTTCCTGCCTTTCCCTCCATGCACGGTGATGTCCAGCAGACGTTCCACCTTGCAGCCTATGGGCAGTCATTTGCTGCTGGGGTCAAATAGTGTTTGGGATGAAGTTGGCATCGTTCCTAAAAGCCAGCAGATGGGATGCACTCTGTGTCAGAACCGCTGTGCCCCGGGGGAGTTGTGCTGACCTTCATTTTATCGAGACAGACTGGGCTTGCAAAGCCAGCCCCACCCCTAAATCCTGCATGGACCCTCCGGGCCCAGCACCCCCCTGCCCTTTCCCACCTTCCTCTCCATCCCTGCAGGCCCGAGTCCCGTGTGTGGACGGGGATGCTGCTGCTGGGGACGTGCCTGCTGTACTGTGCCCGTGTCACCGTGCCCGTCTGCGCGGTGGCCCTCAGCTCCGACTTCGACTGGGACAAGAAGCAGTTCGGCGTCGTGCTCAGCAGCTTCTTCTGGGGCTACTGCTTGACACAGATCATTGGAGGACACATCAGTGATCAGTACTGGAAGTTATTCTCGTGGTTTTTTTTTTGTTTTGATGACACTTGGCTTGGTTTTGACCCCTCTCCAGTGGCAGCGCCGGGTTTCACAGTGGTGGCGTGGAGGGTCAAGTGTGTCCATGGGGAGAAGCTCTTGCTGGGAAGGGATGTGGGTTGCTTAGACTGTCCAGATAGAAGCTGTAGATGTCCCATCCCTGGAAGTGATTCTAGGATTCTATGAATACAGCTTTTTTGATTTGATCTACACAGGTGATCTTTGTTTTCAGTTCAGCACTTCCAGTCTTTCTGCCCTATATTCTCTTGCAGTCTCTTCTCAAACAAGTCCCCATACACTGTTTCCATCGTGTTTAGAAAGGCTGTCTCCATTGTGTCATACGAATTAGAACCCAAACAATTTCCCCAGCTGGCTGTAAGGGAGGATCTGAATCATTACCTGCTTGAGTCCCTTTCCCCAGCCAATCTATTTTTAGTGAGAGAGCTTTTCTATGCAATCTTTTGTGAGGAGCACATGCCTGGAAGGGATGCATTATTTGTCAGTGCACTGTGCTATTTAATTAGTGTCCTTAAGAGTTTGCAAGAAAACGCCTCGGAGAAACCTGAATGGTAAAAGGCAGAGCTGATGATATAAAAGAGCAAGTGGAAACTGGTTAAGAGAAGCAGAGTGGTGGCAGCAGTTGGGCTTCCCCACCACCACCATCAGAGAGCTGAGTGGTTCAGTGCTGTGAGATCTCTGGGATCAGTGAGTGCTGGCATTGGATGGGCAGTGCTGGAAGGAGGTGGGAAGGGAAAAGGTCAGAGCTACTCCCCAAGGACTAAGAGAAGAACAGGTTTGACCAAAAGGTTGCTCTTAAAAACAGGCTGAACTGGGAAGGGCACTTGAGTCTGGACTGGAGGGCTTTACCCTTTTGAACTCCTATCTTTGATAATGTGTTTTCTGTCTTCCAGAATAGGAGGTGAGAAAGTCCTTCTCCTTTCAGCATCAGCCTGGGGGCTCCTCACAGTCCTCACCCCGCTGCTCACCCACATCACTTCAGCCCATCTGGTTTTTATGACCTCCTCCAGGTTCCTCATGGGGCTGCTGCAAGGTGAGAACCCTGTCCTGAGCGTGTCCGTGTGTCTGTCTGTTCAGGGGCTTCCTTGCACAGAGGTTCACATGCAGCACGTTGAGGTGCAAGTCCCGTGGTTTGCAGTGCATGAACCCTTCCCGTGGGTGTCTGAGCCATTCTCTGCCTCAAAACTGCCTCCACATCCAGAACTTCCAGGGGAAAAAACAGTGACATTGATAGAGAAAGTCACTGACAAGTCATTCCCCTGTAGAAATCTCTCTGCCAGACAGGGGCTGCTGGCTTTGGAAATCATCTCCAGTTGTGTTTGGTTTTCCACATTTTAAAACTCCTTCAAAACACTCAGAGAAAATTGTCCCTTGCCAAAACTTTTGGATGATTTGGGGTGATTTTCCTCCCCTCTTGCCAAGCTGCAGCACTGGGAAGTGCATTGGCACTGATGGATTTACAGTGGCAGTGGTGATGATGAAAGGGGATTACAGAGAAGGCACAAACAAATCCTTGATGGCAGTGGATTCACTCAGTTTATTTTATATCCCTGTTTTGAATTCACCAAAGGTTTTGCTGCTTTGTCTCGGTGTTTAGCTCACTCTGGATCTTTTAAATTTGCTTTTGGCTTGCCTTACTGCTCCCTGCCTTGCTCCTGTTTCTCTCAGGGGTGTACTTCCCATCCCTGGCCAGCCTGCTGTCCCAGAGGGTCCGGGAGAGCGAGCGAGCCTTCACCTACAGCACAGTGGGGACTGGATCACAGTTTGGGTGAGTTCAAAGGCCTTTGAGCAGTGAGTGACAGTCTCTGGACATGGTATGTGATGAAATGCCATTAAATAGTTGGAGGCAAAACTCACAGCCCAAAGTACATGTGGATTCACGGGTCCTCAAGGACTCCTGCTGCAGCTGAGGAAGCCTCAGGCAGTTGCTGTCCTGCCTGCCAAGGATTTATGTATTGTTTACTCTTTTTTTTCAAACCAGACTCTGAAGACTGTTTGCAACATTGAATTACTATGGGAAACAGCCCAGTTCAGTAGGAAGAGCAGGGTTCAGCCTGACACTGGTCACCTGTCCTCTCTGATAGATGGGAAGAATAGAACTTCTCCATCTTTGCTGATCTCCATCAGAATTTTCTTTCTAAATGGAAGGGTTGCTTAAAAGCCAAATAGAAATATCACTGTGTTGAGTCACTTAGTTTTCCAGTGTTCTCATTTCTTTTGCTTCTTTACACATTCTCTGGGATACTGCACACCAGCAGCCTCCTTTTCTTTCCTCAATGACCGTTTTTCACTGTGGGGCAGGTGAGGGTGAGGTCCCTTTGGGATTTCTCCTTCCAGTAAGGATCTGGCCCAAGATGCCACTCAGGGAACAGGACAGGTTGCAGAGCCATGGTGGGACTGGTGGCAGCACCCACACGTGCAGTGACTGAGAAATTCTTCCCTGTGAGGGTGGTGACAGCACTGGCACAGGGTGCCCAGAGAAGCTGTGGCTGCCCCTGGATCCCTGGAATTGTCCAAGGCCAGATTGGATGGGGCTTGCAGCAGCCTGGGATAGCAGAAGGTGTCCCTGCTCATGGCAGGAGGTGGAATAAGATGAGCTTTAAGGCTACTTTCAACCCAAACCATTTTAGGATCCTGTGGTTCAGTGACAGCAGCATTGACTCCAGGCAGAGCCTCTCACTGATGTGCTCAGTCTGAGCTCTCAGCCAGGCCAGTAAATCTGAGTGGTTTCCCTTGCAGAACGCTGCTGATCGGTGGTGCAGGCTCTCTCCTCCTGGATTGGTACGGCTGGGAAAGTGTTTTCTACTTCTCTGGTTTGCTCACTTTGCTCTGGGTTTATTGCACCTGCAAATACCTCCTGAGTGAGAAAGGTGAGTCCAGCTGCATCCCTGGGACTGCCAGTGCTCCAGAGGATTTGGGAACTAAGTGATTAGTCTCCATTATTTTCTGTATTTCCAGGATCATGCCTGGTTTTACACAGAGGCCTTTTGCTCAGATGTGTTTTATAACACACGCTGTGTCTCACCCAAGATCCCCAACCCCAAAACGAGGATTTGAGCTCTTGCAATGCTGATTTCCTATTTCAAGTCCCATGCTGGATTATATCTTTGCTGAGAGCCTGATCTGGCTCCTCAGTACTGTTTAAGCACCAGTGAAAACACGAAACAGAGCATGATCTTCAAAGTGGATTAAGCTAAAGCAGGGCAAGATACTTACTCTAAACTAAGAGCATCTACACATAGAGCTTTTAAAAACCAGTTAATCCACAATATCTCTTCCCAAATAACTGCCTAGGGGTAATTCCACATATAGACAAACCATTACACCTGGCTACAGCATTATTGGGGTGAGTGTGGTGTGTAGGAGCCCAGCTCACTGGGAGCTGGGTGTGTGCCTGGTGCTGCACAGAATCCAAACCCAATCCCTGCCAAGCGGCTTTTGTTTAATTATAAAAGAAATAGCACATGGGTGAAGGTGGCTGGGTGGGGAGGGGTGTGGAAAAATTTTAGTCAGTGTAACAAGGTGGTTTCATGAGTGTTCAATGGTGGTAGAGCCAGAAAACCAAGAGTTAGAAGGAGATTAAAAGTGGTTGTCCCAGGGCAGCCTCCAGCTACACAGGTAATTACTGACCACAGCTTTCCTTTCCTGCAGAACTCACCATCCCCATGAACTATTTAAGGAGAGGCCTCTCGATACCCAAGCAGACCAAAGTTCCCTGGAGGCAGCTGTTTAGGAAGGCACCGATCTGGTAGGCAGCTGCATGCATTGGCCAAGCTGGGAGCATCCTCCGTTTTCTCCTCTCTGGGCTTATTTCTTCTGCCTCTCTGGTTTTTGTCCCCTTTTATATATTTGGGAAGCAGAACCATTTTTCTAATTCCTTCTACATAAATAAAGAACTGAAAAGGTAAGCTTGGCAAAGGTGGTTTATGGTCTGTCCAGAGGACTGTCAGGCTCGAATGTTACTGGCAAATCTTTCAGGTTCCCAGGCTGTCCCCCCTGGTCCTGTGCTCCTCGGGAGTGATATTTAACAGGGGTCTTGTTAGAAATGCTGATTGTAATGGGCTCCTAGGAAGTGCTGCTCAGGGGCACTGGGTGGCACGGGCTGTGTTCTCATTGCTGGCAAACATCTTTTTAATGGCCGTTTCTCCTTTGGGATGCTGCCGTGGCTACTGAAGCTCATCCATGCATGTCCCCAAGGGCTGTTTTAAGGCGGGGAGGAGGAGGAGGAGGAGAATGGGGCTGCAGGGCAAGCAAACCCATTCCTGCCTTGAATAACAATGGAGCTGATAACAAATCCGTAGAAGACCCTAAACAACACCTCTCGGAGCAGGTGGGCTCTTGCAGGGCTGGAAGGAACCCGTGGGAAATGCAGTGGCGTAATTAGCACTTCAATTAACTTCGCCTGGCCCCGGGCTGTGCCGGAAGGGGGGGCAACGAAGGAACCAGCTGCCAGGAGAAAGCCGAAAGCAGTGGTTATCCGTGACAAAGATCTCTAGGAAGCTGAAAGGAGTAGTTATCCATGACAAAAATCTCAGGGATTTCTGTTAGGAGCTGAAATATCGAGTGCCCGTTTCCCACCCGGCATGACCTGTCACTGCTGATTGTTTCCTCTCAGCTGTGTATTTTCAGGGCTGTCATCATCGCTCAGCTCTCCACGGCCAGCACGTTCTTCACCCTCCTCTCCTGGCTGCCGACTTTCTTTAAGGAAACCTTTCCCGAGTCAAAGGTAGGTTGGCTCCCAAGCAGAGACACTGCCTCGAAGGAGGCCGTGCCAAAGGGGGTTGGAGAGGGAGGAAGATGATGGCAGAGGGATTTGGTGAGAGCAGCCTGGGAGGCAGGGGGAGCTGGGAGTTTCCCTGTGGGGCTAGGAGCCCTGGCACCCCTGCACATACTTTTGGAGATCTCTCCAGGTTGCAGAGGCTGGTTTCTAGTTGCTTGTTTAGGGATGCTGAAGGGTGTAGGGAAGAGCAGGTTGTAGTGGGTTTTAGACTGGTTTTCTTCGGAGGAAAAGACAATTTTCAACTATCACAAAGTTCACGACATTATGCTGTTGCAAATAGCCACCATTCACTCCTAGTTTTTTTACAGGGTTTTAACTGGACTAATATTGTACAGCTCAGACCTGCCTGTGGAAATGATAGTTGCCATTAATAACGTGTACTTCAAATATATTACAAAAGCTTCCCTCTCCTCAGCACAAATGATACTTCCATTTTTTATAAAGCCAGGCACTACTCATCTGGGCTGAGAGCTGGTATTTTCATCTTGTTCTCAGAAACTCAGGCAGTCTTCTCCACAATCTCTCTGTTAGGTTTTTTTACAATTTCCAGAGCTGCTTACAAATGCCTTTTCATATTACACATGCAAAGCTCTTTATGGCATACTTGATATTTATATTAAAATCATGTGTTAAACCAGCAAACATATTGTTGTGACAAGATCTGTGCACCTCGAGTAATGTGCTTGTGCAGCAGTAATTTACCATCTGTTAAGCATTATATCATGGTGCCCTTACGTAAGAAGCTCTCTAGAGTGCTCCTGCAGCTGATAATCGCTTCGTGCAGTTTAAAACGGGGGCTGAGGCTGCTTGATTTTAAAGGATGGATGGTAATCCCTAATGTGGGGAACCTGTGTCACCTGCTGGCCAAAATCCCTTGCTGCAGGTGAGCTGGGCAGCTGCCTGTGGCCACCTGAGTGAAGGTGATGGAGGATGGGCTGTGGGATGAGGCAAGGCTGGGGTTGACGTGGTGAGCAGCCCCAGCTGCTGCTAACAGCAGAAGCACCACCCCACAAAGCCCATGACAATGGGCTAACATTGTCAAAAATGACCAAGACCCAAATTTCAAAGGCATGGAAAGATGCAGATGGACCCTGGTGTGATTTCCAGGAGCAGCTTTAACAGGATTATTCAGAAACAAGGTTATTCAGCCCTCCCCTGCATCCCGAAGCCAGACAGGAAGGGGAGATGCCTCCACAGGGTGATGGGCTCTGAGCAAAGGGGGAGATGCTGGAGGTGATGGATGCATGGATGGATGAGTAGGTTCAATCAGCTGAGATGAAATCCAGCCCAGTCCACACTGATTTCAGCTCCTGTGGGATCTGGGCACCAAAGTGCCCCTGAGCAGCTGTAATCCAGCTGACCACTAAACTGTGATTACAGCTGCAGCTCACTTAATTGAAAATAGGCCGAAGGATGTTGCTACCCATAATGTCACCTAATCCTGCCATTAGAAAATCCAGCTCTGCTCCCTCAGCCTCACACTATAATGCTGCTAATGAGCCAGAAGCTGCTGGAAATTTTGCCAGCAGTTTTGCTGGGGACACACAGGAAACCCACACTGAGCTTCCCAGGGCTCTGTGGCTGCCTGCCACATCATCTTGCTGAGCAGTAAACTTTGCTGTGTTTAATCCCTCTTTCCCAGAGTTTTCTGCCTCTCTTCAACCCCTGGGTGCAGTGTTGCTGGGGAAGAAGGAAAGACAACAAATGTACAAATGCCACAGCCCTGTGGTGCACCTGCTCCCTCACAGAGCTTGGAGTGGGGCATGGTGCAGCTGAGAGCTGGCCCTGCAAAGGGGGTAGAGGTGCTGCAGCAAGTCCTGAGTGCTTCATTATTTCTCCTTTCTACAGGTACCACAGACTGTCAAAATATTTGTGAACAAACTCAGCTCTGACAACAAATCTCTCTTGATTTTCACTTCTTTTCAGGGATGGGTGTTTAATGTAGTCCCCTGGCTGGTTGCAATTCCGGCGAGCTTGTTCAGTGGGTTTCTGTCTGATCATTTAATCAGTCAAGGTGAGAACTCTTCATGGCTTTTCCTCAGCTCTTATGTGATGTGGGAAGAGGACCTGGATGGGAGGAGGTGGGCTTGTTGGTAGGGAGAAGACCCAGCAAATAGACTGTGTGAGGTTCTGATACAAAAGCAGAATAAATTCTCCAGTGTCCAAATACCATCCATGTGTTTGGGGCTCCCTTTGACCTCATTCATAATATCCACCTTGAGATGAAATCTGGGCATCTAAAATCTACTTACGTTGTAGTTTCCTGGCTGCACAATAAGGTGAGCTGCGTTTAACTCCAAGTGTCCCTTTCTTCTCCAGGATACAGAACCATCACCATTCGTAAGTTCATGCAGGTAAGAGAGCTGAAGCTGTGGGAGAGGGACCTGAGTTACCAGTTAAACTCTGATTATGTGGCAGACTAGACCTTGTTTTGGAGCTGGGTTGGGGGTTGTAGATGGAAACAGGAAAGATTTTCTGGCTTTGCACATGAACTGGTGGTCAGGATGTGTGAAAGGAAATCCAGAGGAAAACCCTGGCTGAGGAGCAGAGTCTGGATTAATGGTGGCATTGAGCACAGTGAGTGCTCTGAAAGGGTTTTCTTTCACAACCTGTCCCTGGTCATTCCAGATGACCCCTTAGGTACTGAGGAAGTGGCAATACAAGGGTGAAGAGAAGTAGAAATGCTGGATGAGAACACCGTGTATCCTCTGATCTGTAGCATCACATCCCTCTGACACAGAAGGACACTGGGGGAGGGGGGTGGAAAGAGGAGCTCAGGGTGCACACAAACTCATGCCATTGGAAAAGGGAACAGTTTGTTCGTGGCAGGAATTGCTTTCTCCCTTACAGAAAATGTGCTGTGGTGTTTAATTTTCCCTTTTTTTCCAGGTCATTGGCTCTGGCGTCTCAAGCATTTTTGCTTTGTGCCTGGGCCAGACCTCCAGTTTCTGCAAAGCAATAGTGTTTGCCTCGGCCTCTGTTGGACTGCAGACCTTTAACCACAGGTGAGCAGAGCCATGGGGACAGTGGCCCTCTGCTCCCCTGCACATTTGGTGTTTTGGGGTCTCAGAGGAGGCAGGCTCCATCCTGACTGTGAGAACAAAAATAAGAACTGGCACTTGTCTGAGTGTTGTGTTTGGGACCTTGTGAGGCTGGTGGAGTTTAGTGTCCTGTGGGTTGGAAGTAATCCAGCAAACCTCTAGCATGGAAGGAAGGGCTTGGACCAGCTGGTATGAGGGAGATGGAGCAGGAGGGGAATTGCATTGTGGCCCCTCTGGACACTTTGAGTTGAATTGTTTTCCTTCTGATACTCACCTGCTTTACTCTCAGCATAGCCTTTCTCTTGCCAGTGCCATTTCTTGTGCAGACAAAGCAAACTGTGTAAATGATGGAAAAGCAGTCATGTCCCATTCAAACAGCCATTTATTTCCCCCCCTCTGTTTCTCACCAGTGGCATTTCAGTAAACGTGCAGGACCTGGCCCCCTCGTGTGCTGGCTTGCTGTTTGGTAAGGATTCTGTGGGGTTTCTGTGGGCTGGAGGTGGCATCTGTTGTGGGGACATGGTCACCAGCATCGAGGTTTGAGCAGGGGCAGCTCTGGGCAGTGTCTGCTCTGTGTGTGCAGTCTCAGCTTCCTTCTGCGATAAACCTGCCAGTGCTGGGGCAGGTGACACCACCAAGGTGCCTTTTTTATCTCTGTGAGGTGCTCTGCTGCACCCAGGGATGGGCTGGGTCTGTCTCAGTGGTCTCTGTCAGTTGTCCAGAGAAGCTGTGGCTGCCCCATCCCTGGAAGTGTCCAAGGCCAAGTTGGACGGAGCTTGGAGCAGGGCTAGTGGAAGGTGTCCCTGCCCATGGCAGGAGGATGGAATGAGATGAGCTTTAAGGCCCCCCCCTGCTCAAACCAGTCAGTGATTTCATGGCCAGAAAGGCATTTTGCCCAGCATGCAGGCTGAGGGTTGGTGGCAGCTGTGATGAAGCTGCTTCATGTCTGTGGGTTTTCACAATTTCTTTTCACACCTTCTCTTTCCAGGGGTCGCAAACACAGGTGGAGCCCTCCTAGGTAAAGTACTTTCCTGCAGCTCATCCTTTCCTGGGGAGCCCTCTCCCTGCAGAGGGCAGATCCAGCCCAGAGCCTTTGCATGTGTTTGTCTCTTCTCCGCAGGTGTCATTTGTGTGTACCTGGCTGGATACCTGATCGAGACCACTGGCTCCTGGATTTCTGTTTTCAACCTGGTGGCTGCTGTGAACAGCATCGGGCTCTGCACATTCCTCCTGTTTGGAGAGGCCCAGAGGGTAGACACAGACTCTGTGTATGTGGATCTTTAGAGATGAGCCCAAGAAGCACCTGAAGGACAGGAGAGTGTCACAACTATGGGTCATTCTTGCACAAGTGCCAAAGAACATTTTATCTTTTTTTTTAGGTGTTTTAACAGGAAAAATATATGCTGAAACCAAGTACATAATGGGTCTGGATGAAACCCATGGGAGAAAAGAAATTTAGAGTTCATTTTTTTGCTCAGGGCTGTAGCTGGTGGCTTGCAGAGCCATGCAGCTCAACATCTCCTGTCAGGATGTGGTCTGTGGGACCAGTTTGTCCCAGTCTGTGTCTCGTGGACAAATATCCTTGTGGCCAAAGCAGCTGACCTGGCCTGTCTCCCGAGGCTGCTGTGGTTCCATGCCCTCTTGAGGGGAGCTGCTTCTCCATGTGAGGGTGGGGCTCCCATGCTCTGCTGTCCTGGGACCACCTGGCTCCTGGGCTGCTTTGCCACCAGGTGTCCTCTAAGGTGTGACGGGAACATCCCAACGAGTACCTCTGCCCTTAACCCCCGCACGTGCCTTCGTTCTGCAGCAGGTACCAGCCAGGTTTCCAGGGTTGTGATGTGAATTCCAGGCTTCCTTTCAGGGGGTGTGTGGCTGGATGTGTGCCCTGGACCCGGGACCATGGGGCTGTGTCAGTACTGCTGTCACGGAGCCAGGAGAGGGCTCCAAGCCAAGCCTGCCTTTGCTCAAGGGCCCGAGGTCTCCCTTATCTTCCTGGTGGCTTCACCCCAGCCCTGAGCCCAGGTGGACCAGCTCCACCACGAGAGCAGAGCTGAGCTGTGCCCCGGGGTCAGGCTTAGCTGGGCTGACCTTGCAGTGCAGCAGCAGCTGAGGAATCCCTCTGGAGCTGTTCTGTCAAATGCTATGAATGTATGGGAAGAACTGGTCACACTCTGTGCTGTGGATCTGCAACTCCCAAATGCTTTCTGCATGATTAGATGTGTCCTCCACGTGCTCTCAAAGGGCTGAGGGAGGCTTTCCAAAGAGCTTGGCATGGACAGGTTTTGTTTCTGTGTTAAGCATAAATCAAATTTCTGCATTGGGCATCCACAGGGATGTGGATCCCTGTGGTTCCCTGTGTCAGAGTGAAATACTTGGCTGGAGACACCTCTGAGCCTGAATGTCTTAAAGTTATTTATAAATATTTTAAAATTTAAGCACCGAATCCTGTATTTTATGTACTTGAGGCCTGATTTTGCATGCTTGTTTTAAGTGGTACTCCCACCAAATCCAACTCTGTTTCTTGAAGGGGAGGATCTGCCAGCCTCCAGTGTTTGGTTCTGTAGTATGAATTATAAAGGTGAATTTCATGTTAAAGCAATTCATTGCTTCTCCTCCAGGCCCTTGATTGCAGCCTGGAAGGATCTATTGGGTTTCTCTAGTGCTCACCAGAAAACTCAGGCTGAGGAGCAGGTTTCCCAAGGACCTTTCAGTGCAGGAAAGCTATAGGTTCAGGTGAAAAGAAATCCGATTATCCTCTTCCTCGCCTTTATTTTTGGCCAAATTTCTTCTTGGAAGACCTCTTGGAGCTGTGTAAAGTTTCTGAATAACCTGGTTTGTAGTGAAAAAACTGACAGCCTTTTAATTGCAGAGACACTAATGAGCATCACTAAGTTGATCTGTGCCACTTACTGGGCAGAGTTAGAGATAAGGATGCAACTGCCTGATGTCTTCCCAAGAGAATAAAGAACCAATATGGCCTGACTGGGGACAGAGAGATAAGAAAGTATTTTGTTTTTCTCCTTCTGTGCTCTTTTTTCTCTAAAAGGCCTTTTGCTACAACAGGTACCACTCTGTATTGGGGTGCTGCAGAGCCAGGATCTGGGAAGGCTGCTGGGAAGTCTTAAATCAGTGGGTAAATTGGGAAGAACACCCAGTAACAACAAAAACAAACACAGCCAGGCTTGCCAAAGAGGCCCGAGGCTGTGCAGCCGTCTCTGTCAGCTTGTCCTTTGTTCAGTCTGAGCAGATTGCTTGCATGGGCTTTTCTATAGTGACAGAAAGAAAAAAAAAAACTGGGTTTTGTGGGGTTTTAGAGTATCTTCCCTGGCCATTCAGTGCTACAGGTCAGGAGCAAAAGGAGTCAGTTCTGGTCCTCTCTGCTGGTTGCACCATTTCTTGTGGAGGAGTTGATGAGTTTAAATCACTCACGTTTGAATCAGGCTGCTTGGCCACCCCTTGGATCTGCCAGCTGGGAAATTTGGAACTGAACTTCAAAGGAAAGTGTTTGGCTGTGCCTTCTCTGTGAATCCAGCTGACATTCCAGTGAGCTGTCCAAGTTATCTGTCTCTGTAACTGGCTAATAAGTTAAATGTTTGACCTACACTTGAGGCTAATGTTTCATTATCATCATACCTCTTTGGTGGAGTACTGAAACCATTTTGCATATCTGTACTGTTATTTGTTTAAACCAAAGCTTGTGGTCAGCGAGCTTTTGCTATGGAAGGACCTGAAAAAAAAAATAAAGGCAGCGAATCATTTGCAAACTGTGGTTTTCCTTGGACTGCAGAGGTGTTAATTTGTGTGATCAGTGAGGGACAGAGGAGTATATTTGATGTGATTAACGCCGGGGCAGGCTGTGCAGGGAGAGTATCTGGGCTGGCAGATTTTCACAGCATCCTCACGTGTACATCAGACTCGGGAGTTCATCCAGCTACATCTTCTCACTGGTTTGGGAAAAATGAATGAAAAGCTGCCTTCAGCAAAGGTGTGGACAGTAAAGATTCGGCAGGCATGATGCAATACCATTTGCTAAGAGTAATGACACAAACGAAGTGATTCTTGGGTGAGGTGGGACACACCCCGCGGGCGCGTCACCTTCCACATGACGATCGTGCTAAAAAAATGCAAAAATACTTTTCCACCTTCTTATGTATCCTGGCTGATAGGTTCGAGCTGATGCCAACAGAGGGAGCTGTGAGATCTGGGATGTGGCAGCTCCTGACCTGGGATAGTGCCGATCCCGGCCCTGGCACAGCTGGCACAGCTGGCAGAGCCTGGCCCTGCCCATGAGCAGCCCTGGCTGGGGGCTCTCGTGGCTGAAGCCGCCTTTGGGAGCCCCAGGATTTCCTGTCCCAGCGTTCACGTTCACCCCTCACAGGCAATTGCACAGTTATTGTAGGGAGGAGAAGTTTTGGACACATTTTAAAAGGAGAAATAGCCATTAAATGGATTTTAACACCTCATCCGTAGGGTCATGTAAGTGAGAGGATAACTCTAAGTACTGTAGACTCTTCTAATTTTCCCATCAATATGGTCGGAAAAAAAGCCAACATGAAACTTGGCGGCATGAAAATGATGCTGAGGATAGTTTAGCAGAGTGCAAGTTATCTTCAACTTTCCCTGTCTTTTTGCTCCACTTACAGAGGTATCAACAACCTCTGACATGCACATCCGAGCTTTTTTAACCTTTTAGGTCATTTAGGTCATTTAAAGCTTTTCAGCTTCAAGAAGCCACAAATCCACCTTAAAGCCTGCCCTGTTCTTTTCCAACTTTGCAGAGCCTGAGAGAGAAGAAGGGTTTGTTTTTGTTTTTTGGATTTTTTAACATTTTCTCTTTTTTTTTCCTTTCCTTTTTTTAGTCTTTTTTTTTGCCACAATCCTTAAATTGTCAGTGTCCCAGGTTGGATCTCAGCTTTCCAGCCTTCCCTGAGCAAGCAGGAGCAGGCACAGTGCAGAAGGGCCTAAAAGGTATAGGTACCAGTATTAGGTACCTATACCTATACCTATACAGGTACCAGTATTTAGGTACCTGTACCAGTGATAGGTACCTTGTATTGCTGCTGGGGGTTGGTTTGTATTTAAATTGGTTGGGATATATTCCATAGCTGGCTGGAGATCATTGGAAGGATCCTGTTTTATTGCAGTTTGCATAACACTAAATCAATAAACACATTCAAGCAGATGGAAAGCAAATCACAGGAGGAAAGTAGCACTATTTGGAGGAGAAAAGGGATGGCGAAGAGCACTCCTCGCTGATAGTTTTGCCTGGAGAACACAAGCAGATGCTCTCACAGCAGAGACCTGATCTAACATCCACCTGGCAGCTCCCCAGGGCCAGGACATGCCCCAAAGACAGCAGCTCTCAAAGGGCACCCAGTCCTATAACAAGCAAAATATCACCGTTTATTGCAGCCGTGACCTACTGCACGGCAAGTAATGAGGAATTTTCCATTTCAAACTTTAATGCAATAATTAAGACGTCCATTAAGGTCTTTACAGTTCGACTGCTTGTAATTAAAAATGGGGTGATGGGGGGGGGCAACGGCAGGGAGTTGCAGTCCAGGGCATCAAGCTCCCACCAGCAGCTTCAAGTGCTCTCCCCTTTCTTCTCTGTTTGGTTTCTCTCTTCGTAACTATTTTTCTGGTTTGGTTTGTAACTATCCCTAGAGCATGAAAACCACATGAAGAACAGTCTTAGTTCCCACAAGCACAAAGTGGGTTTAAAAAATAGCTTTTACCTTCTACCAACACCTCCAAAATACCGATCCTCCTGCGGTGCAGTTCGTGGGGGTGTCTCTGAGCAGTGCTGGGGGTTTTATGCTCCAGTCAGTTTCCAGACTGGTGTAGCTCCTGCTTACACAGCTCCTGGTGCAGGATTAAGGGTGGGGTAGGTTTTAATCCAATAATAGAATGAGATGAAACCCCCATATAAAGCCACATCTTCCAAAGTGTCTCTGCTCCTGGGAGGCCAAAGTCCCATTATCCAGTAATTGGATTTGGCCTTCTAAAGCAGGACCGAAGCACTGGAAAATTTTGTTCCCAAATCACCAGATTTTTACAAAGGATTAAGAAAAAATAATGATTTGACTGAAGAAGTAGCTGCCAGAAAAGCTTTGGCTGATCCCTTGAATCTCTTCCTGAATTGCTTTCCCCTGCTCTTTACAGCACCCAATATATGGGCAACTCGCTCTTGCCTCTCCAAACACAGTGCTGGGCATGATCTTGTGCAACTGTGACATGCACTAGCCTCTAAAAATTGTTTTTCATTTCAGTTCCAAAAAAAAAATGAATAGATTGCAATCCCACTTCCATGGAAGACAATGGAAATGTACACGTGTAGCAATTACCAGGAGGATTTTACACAAAGAATTAGCAACCTACTCGCGCATATCCTGCATTCTCATTAAAGGCAAACTGTTTGTGGGTGACAGGGGATTTCCCTGTGCAGCCATCTAGGCTCGTTGCAGCTGTTAAATTCCTTTCATGTCGGGTTTTTTCGCCCCTCTCCTCCCAAGTTTCAGACAAACCCACTCATTTACAGCCTCTCCCTTGTGTGAGCTACAGGTGGGGTGGGTGTTCCATGAGCCTCATCCTCAGCCCTTCAGATGCTCAGAGCTGCCGTGGGCCCTGGCAGGGCACAGGAGCTTTTCTATATTTTGCTTGAATTTTGCCCCAAATGTGCCCACAAACCTGGTGTCAGAAATTTCCTGGTTTCAGCCACTTTTGTGTGACTTTGCTGTTGAGCCAACCTGCTCCTCAGAGCCTGCAGATATTCCCTGTCTCCTCCAGCATCCTCCCTCCAGCTCCTCTGTACCCCTGCCCCACTCCACAAAATCACCTGGCAGGTTTTGGGGAGCAGACAAGGTCCCCACGTGTCCCCAGGCTCACAGGAGGGAGGACGTGTCCTCTTATTGTGCATCCCAGACCCTGGTCAGTCACTGGCTATTTAGCAAAATAAACCCCCTGAACAAGAAGTACTATCAGCGGGAACATAATGAGATCTCAGAGAGGAGATCTTCAGATGAGTAATTTATTGAGATCTCTTATTTCATTTTATTTCAGCCCATCTGGGACACAACTGTGCTCTGGGAAGGGCTGCAGGCTGCAGTTCCCACTGCAGGAGCCACCTGGACCGGCGAGTGCTCAGCGTAAACTCCCGTCCTTGCAATCTCATTCTACAGAAGCCTCTAAGTAGGACACGCAGTGCAACGAAGTGGTGACCTGAGAAATGTTTGCACAGCCCTGGGCTGTCCTTCCGTGAGAGCCAGGGCTGGTGGGACACGGGCTGCTCTGCACCTGGACACAGGGTTTGGATCCAGGACCACGACAAACCCTTTCAGAGTGGTGCCTGTTCTTTGGGGATTTTGTGCCTGGAGTTAGCTGGGAGTGCAACATTTAAATTTTGCTTTAGCACCCACCCTTTTCTGGCAGGTTTAATGCAGAGCTAAAAAGTAGAGCATGAGTAAGAAATTACGTATTTTGGCATTTCCCAAGGCTGTGGTGTTTGCAGGTGAATTTTTACTGCTTGCCTGTAAGAACGTGTCACTGCTCTCACCAAAGATACAGTTTTCTCTCTTTTCCTTAAGTGCAGTGCCAATTTTTTATCCTCTTCTGTTCATCCTCTCCCTCCTCCTCCTCCTTGGAGATTTCTGGATTAAAGAATAAAGCAGTGAATTGATTTCCTGAACGTGCATTAGAGAGGATTATTCCAGGAGATTCATCCGTGTTTGGTGGATTAATATTTCCAGGGAAGCAGCTCCGATCTCAACCAATACTTCTCTCAGCATAGCCTGAAACATTTTTTTTTCCTTTTCAGGCAAGAAAGAGCATTGGGAACAGTGGGAGACAGAGAGCAGAAGTTCTCAGTACTGGTATTTGAGCTTTGGTATCTTTCGAAACAACAGGATTTCTCATGTAAATACATGAATGTTGATTTGTGTGAATTCTGCCTTTTCTTTACTCTGCTAATAATGAAGAATAAACCCAGACATGTTCCAGGCAGGCATAGAAGTCACTCCAGCACTAGGGAAACAGGGAGAAATCTCCATATAGCATCACTCACCACTGGCAGCACCCTCTGAGAGGGGCACAGCATCCAAATGAAATGGGTCTCTGTCCAATTAATTAATTTAGCTTCTGTGCTCTACACAAACATAGCAGATCAAGGGCCTATTACATTATAAGAACAATCTGTGAAGTCTTATAGCAACGCATATCTCTGAATTGTTCTTCAGAGGTAACAACTGAAGCAGAGCCAGAGCTCCCTCTCTCCTGGTCTCTCTTGCATGTGGAGGAGACACTGTTTATAATTAAGCAGAAGAGGCAAAACCTCTTCCCAGGAGAGGTGGAGGCGAGTCAGCCCCAAACCCTAATTGAGACCTCTGAGACCAGCCCTTGGATGCCAAGCAGCTGGGCTAACAATGGTGCCTCCTCAGTGGTGCTTGGGCTGCCCTTGCAGCTTTAGCAGGGCTTCGTCTGGTGATGGTCAAAAGAAAAGAATGGGATAAAAAAATCAGATGTTGCGAGGGAGACTAAAAGAAAGCAGTGAAGGAAAGGATCTTCATTTTCATGCTGCCCTCCAAGCCAAGGAGGAACTGGGTGTCACAGCCACACTCTTCTGAGTCTGAAATTCTTGGATTCAAGAGCTGGTTTGATTTTTGCTTCCAGTCTCAGCCTAGAAGGACCAGAGCAGGAAACCAGGAAGTGTCAAAGAGAATCATGTACATGTCTGGGAGCTTGGGGAAGGAAAGAGGGCCACTGCCTGGCTCAGTACAGGGGCTGGGGAAAGCTGGCTGCAGCTGAAGGGTCAGGATGGAGCTCCACCTGCCTGAGATGGTTACCAGCACTCGGAGCAGGAGATGAGAAGGGGGGGTTTAGCTCCTGAAGAAGCAAAGGCCTGGCCAGGAGGCTGGGACAGTGGTGTGGGTGGGAAAATCCCAGTGGTGAGTACATTCTACCCCTCCTAATCTCCCTGCTTTAGTCTGGCTCCCAGGGATGATGTTTGTATACCCAGGGCCTGCAGGCACATTTGGACAGGTGACACCACCCCTAGTAGATAATCCAGAGAGAGCAAAGCAAGAATTTGGAACAAGCAACAAACAGAACAAATGGATTTGCATTTTTTCAGAGCCACCAGGAATCTAGAGGAATAATTTTTCCAGCTGATGCTCAGCACTCAGCAGTAAGGATATTGCCTGGTGTGCCACTGCTCTATTTGGGACACTGAAATGCAGAAACATGATCTGACACAAAGAATAAGTGCAAACCACATGATTTATTTATTAGTTCCCTCACATGATGAGTGTTAGCTCATGCCTCAGCAGTGCACTGCCAACAGGCAATGCAAGGAGCATTATCTTGCTCAGCTTCAGACAGAAACTTCAATTTGAAGCACAGATTGAAACATCTTTTTCTTTCCTCATGTTTTCTTTCTTTTTTTCCTGCAGGAACCACAGTAATCTCCCTTCCCTGTCCCCATGGTAGGAGTATCCCACACAAAGTCATACTTTCTTACTTTCTGCAACAAAAGCAGAATATGAGACTTCTCTGTACCTCTGACTACCTAAACAGGGACAGCTGGACAATATCTTACTTTTCCCCCAATTTTCAACTTTCTGCAAATAATGTTATCTCTCAAAAAGTTTCCTCCCCCTCCCCAAGATCTACTTCAAACAAAACATTTGGGGTTCAATCTGGAAATACTCCTCGGGAATTTCTCTTGGATTCATTTTCCAAGTGTTTTGAGTGGAAAACTTCAACCAGATGGCGCCCAAGAGAGCTCTGCTCCGCTCTGCAGTTTTCAGGTCTGATATAACTTATCATCAACTGCAAAATAGCTTTTTTCAGCCTGCTCCTTGCAACAGCCCTTGCCAGCAGCCCCCTTGGAGACACAGCTCTGTAATCAAACCTGCACTCGGGAAGGGATTCCTTCAACCACGGCAGTGGAACGCTTTGTTCCTCAGCTCCCAATGTTTGTACAGAGCTGGGGAGGCACCTGGGGGCCCCTCCCAGCTTCCCACTGCAGTTTTACTGTAGGAAAGGGAGAGAAAACAGGAGTGCAACGCAAAACTCAGCCCTGGGAGAGAAAAGAGATGCCTGTGAGCCCAAGTGCTCACCCAGGCTCGTTGTAAATCGTCTCCTGAGCGGCAGCACCACTTGCTTGAGAAACGATGCTGAAGTGTCGAAAGGAAAGGAAAAAACCTCACTTTGTTTCCCCTCCTACTTCTCTTTAGTTATTTTTGACAAGCTGGAAGAGGAGAGGGGGAGAGGGAAAGGCTGAGGCATGTTTGATATACACTTTTGACGGAGCTTTTACTTTATTATGTTTAATTGAAAAGTGTTAACGTCGTCCGACATGAATATTCAGCTGATGCCTTTTGGTGCTGTTCCAGGAGTTACAATCGCCTGTGATTCCACTACAGCTTCTCAGCACGGAGCCCTGTCAAAGCCAGAGTGACAGTGGGGAAGCTATTAATTGAAATAGCTTCATTAATTAGTAATTAACAGCAGGGTAATGACTATGTCACACATCGTATTTCAATGAATGCCCTTCATGTGTTATGGGGCTTTTAATTAAAGAATATGCATTTTAATTAAAGGCAAGTTTGGCCCTTTGGCCTCTGGAATACAAAAGATGTTTCTAACTTTCAAGGCTGGGAGGAGGAAAGGTTAGTGTGGGGAAAACCAGGCTGGGTGCAAGTCGTTTCAAAGTTAAATCCCTGGCGCTGCTGTGCCTGTGGGTCCTGGCTCCAGGATGGGTGAGGAAAAGCTGCTGTGTTTGTAGGGTCCGTGAGGAAAGCTGGATCCAGGAAAACCCCAACTTGGCACCCACAGTGTCACTGGAAGCTTCTCTGCACTGTGTTTGACCCAGCAGCTGCATTTGTGTCCAGCTGAGGGAAGGTACAGGACGGGGGATTTGGGGACAGGACAGCACAGCTCTTCATGGTGGCTCCTTGGGGAGAAAGTCCGTGCCACTCCTGATGCAGGCTCAGGAGTTTGAGAGGATCACCTCCATGAACCAAATGGAATAAATTACACCAGATTTTAGTCTTTGCACATTCCACTGATTAGGATTTACTCCCTGGGGCTGGAGTGGGCATGGCATTGGTTTCTGTTCTCTCTAAGCACAGCTCTCTTTGGAATGATCCCACACATACGGTGGGAAAGGCAATGGGGAGGATTGAAATACGTGGACTATACAGAGAGCATCAGGGGAAAATTTAGGCAAACAAATCCGAAGTGCCTGAGAACTATTTACTGTCCCAAGCAAAAAAACCTGAAACCCCACGAAACAATAAAACCTCAATCCAACCAGGCTCACCCACCAAAAGGGTTACTTTACATTGTGATCAAAAATGCATTTATGTTTTTAAAACAAAAAAGCTTCAAACTGTCCCCTTTCAAAAATAAACTGTACTCCCCTGACATCCCGATCTGAAAGACTGAAGAGAAGCTTCCCAAATGTGATGAGGATTAGATGAGCGAGAGGCTGCATTTCAAAGAGAAAATGGCACATCAAAGGCAGCTCCAGCCCATATTGAAGTCCCCACCCAGGAGGGCTCCTGCCTGGGGGGATCAGGCAAGGTGGAGGCGGTCGCTGCAGCTGGGAGAGAGGGTGGGAAGGGCAAGAGACAGCCCCACATCTTCATGAAGGCACCTGGCATCCGGATCAGGCCAACAGAGTTTTCGGGAAGCGCATTTGCGCATCTCCTGGCTAATGATGCTGGTTGCAAAGAACTCCCTGCTTTGCCCTGTGCTGCTGAAATGTCAGCAGCGTAATTGTGACTTTCACCTGTCCCAGGAATGAATTTAATAATGAACTGAGAGCATCTTCTGCCTCCCCACCTGGCCATTGCCAGAAGGTGTTGAGTGAGGCATCCCTCACCTTGCTGTTACATTCCCAGTGTGTCTGGGGATGGCCAATCCCTCCAGGAGCACAGGCTGATCCCTCCATCCCTCACACCATTTCCAACGAGCAGACCAAACGTTGTCTCAATTTATGGGCTGCAGAAGAAATTGTGATAAAACTGAGTCATAAAATCCAGTAGTTCCACCAGGTGAAGATAATTTATGCTACTCTTCACACTAAAACACAGCCCTCTGCTTGCACTACAGCACTGAACAACTCCAGCATCTCTTTAGCCTCATCAGAGAGGACGCAGAGAGATCTGAGAGTTCCTGATACCCACCAGCACTAACTGAGCCCACCCTGTGCTTGGCATGGGCCAAACCCTTCCAGCCCCCCCCCAGTGTCCCCACGGATGTCATAGCTGGGAACTGGGGCTCACAGGGAGGTACCAAGCTGAGCCTTGGTGGCTGTGGAGCAAAACAAGGAGATGCTGAGGAAATACAGTTTGGAGCACGGTGGACTGGGGTGGTGAGATACCATCTGCCAAATACCTTCTGCTGCTGGAAGGAAATCCATGGAGGAAACAAGTGGATGTTGAAATTCAGAGTTCAGCTTTGGAGGAGAGGGCTGGGGGGAGGGAAAATGTGTGAATCACTCAGGGTATCCAAGTATGGTAATTAATGTTAATAACATTAAATAATTTAAATGGACAAGCAGTATTTTATATTATATTTCTTTGGCACTTTTACTGGTGTCACACTGGGTTTGTCCTTGTGTCTTGGATCAGTAAGATCCCATTCACTGTGAGGAAAACCAAGAGTGACTTCGGGGTGAGCTATTGTTCAAAAACTGTCTATTTTTCTTTTAATATTTCCCAAAGTAAAATTCCAGGTTTGAAATTCCTGTCTGGAGAGGAATGTGAATTGTACAGACAGAAATCATTCATTTCCTTCGCAGCAGCAGGGATTTTGTGCAATTGTGGGAAGATGGACCATGTTTCTGTTCTCTGCCAAGACTTCTGGGTGTACATTTTGCTGTTACACTTGCTCAGACACTAAGAACAGCACATTTTAGACCTATTTTCACCTTTTGGGCTCTACACCCCTGGATTTGGTCTTACAACCTATGCTAAAGTTCTGACCAAGCTGGAAGGGAAGGTGCCATCACATCATGTGTTTTAAAAAGCCTTTGATTTTACCAGGATTGCTGTTAAAGTGCTGCTGCTGTGCTCAGCTATGTATAAAATATGGAGAAAGGGTTTGCCTCCTGAATATGGCTGCTTGGAAGATCATATATGGATTCTTAGAAGGAAAATGGCTCCCTGTGTAAACAAACTGAAGCTCTTTGTAAATTCTGCCCATGGAAAATGCATCAAAATCCAGTCAAACCCCCTGTTCAGATGGAATGAAGATGGAGGATGGGAGTCTGGCTGCTCTCCATGAGAAATCTTGGCCACAACTTTCCTTTTTATTTGCGGATACAGGAAGAGAGCCCGTCCTGGATGTGACCCACCCTGCGCAGAGCAGAGTTTGGTCCCGGTTTGTGGCAACTGCGATTTGGGGCTGATGATCATAGAACCACAGAAGGGTTTGCTTGGGACGGACCTTAAAGATCATTCAGCGCCTCCCCTGGGACATATTCTGCTGTCCCAGGCTGCTTCAGGCACCATCAAGCCTGGCCTTGGGCACTTCCAGGGATCCAGGGGCAGACACGGCTCCTCTGGGACCTGCCCCAGGGCCTCACTGCCCTCACAGGGAAGAATTTCTTCCCAATATCTCATCTAGCCCTGTTCTCTGTCAGTGTGAAATTCTGGGAGCAGTCTGGTCTAGTTGTGTGTCTCCCATTGTAAGAAAGACAGGCCTCCCCTATTTGCAGGTTTAAGTGAAATCCAAACAGCTCCAAAATGAACTGAAAGCCCCTGTAAACACCTGACCTTGCTCTGCTCTCCCTCTGCTGCCCCACAGCTCCAGGAGGGACCCAACCTGGCCCTTTCTTCCTCTGCTTTTTTTCTCCTTTCACACCTTGTTTGTTGTGTACCACAAGTTGCCTCATAGATTTCAAATCAAACGTCTTCCTCCTTTCTGCTCTCAGAAATTAAAATGTGGCAAGGTCTTCTTCTTTTTTTTTTGTTTTGTTTTGGTATGGTTTTTCTTTTGTTTTTTTGAACAGCAAGATTAAAAGTCTTTTGAAGAATAATGTTTTCCTAAGTTTTAGCTGACATTCAATTTTAATGACTTTTTAAACAAAGTAACTATTAACTGTGCATCGTTTTATAGTTTCCTGATGTCTGACAGGTGTTTTTGCCCATGTGGGAAACAGATGCTAATAACATTTTCCCTAATAGCTCATAAATAATAAGCATTTAGCATTTTCCTTTGTATACTGCTCTGTCAATAGACAATTTACTTTTCAGAAGCCACAACATTTTCCTGTCAATCAGTTTTAGCCTCGGGCACTTTTCGGTGATTAGAAACCCCTCAGAGAGCGAGAACTCCAAATTAGTTTTAAATAAAAAATAAGAATATTCATGCTGTTGAACATCTAAAGGTAAAAAAAAAAAAAA
>WAAG01045831.1:160022-207959 GCA_013390105.1 Tichodroma muraria
AAAAAAGAAAGAGAGATCTGGGTACATAAATATCACTGGTGGGGTATTAATACTTCATAGAACCATAGAACCAGAGTGACCAACTGCTCTCAGGAGGAATCCAGCTAAGCCAAGCACATGAGACAAAGTAAGTAATATATGTTGGAAAAAAAGAACTTTTTATTAATGAAAATAAAAGTAATTTAGGGGTTTGCTAAAAAGCTTTGTCACCTTCTCATTTGGAAAATAAGCAGCAAATCTATCACAGTGCTTGGTGCCTACCACAGTGTCTCACTCCTTTGATATGCCTTGGATCTCACCACGACATTTTGTCTCTTTCCAGAAGAGGGATGGGGTGAAGCCAAAATCTCTCCCTCCGAGGGAAGAGCAGATGCAGAGCTGGGGAGCCCTCAGTGGTAGGCACAAGAGCCAGGAGGTGGCTGGAGGACCACAGGGACCCCATGGGGCAGGACCAGATCTCCAGACAATTGTCACCTGCTGGTCCATCCCTGCAGAAATCCTCACTTTGCCACCATCACAGCAAGGCTCAGAGAAGGACACAGGTATCTCCTGTCAAACCTTTCAGGCTCCACTGTAACATCTGTGCAACTCCCAGGTAAAAACATTTTTAATAAACTCCATTTAGGTCGGCCTTTTCCTCTCATAAATCACAATAAAGAGCACTTTGGGAAAAGTAGATATTTTCTTCTTTGGAAAAATAAGAGCCTTGTGCTCCAGGACTCAGACCTATTTCTGGTGGTGCTGTGTTCAGATTTCACACTGGCTTTCCATCACCAGACTTGGTCACATCAACATTTTGGGGGTTGTGGGACCTTTGGCAGAGCTCTGGTCACAGCTGGAGACAGGACACAAATATTGATGGAGATTGGCTCCTACAAAGTTTGGCCTTTTCTGCATAAATGAGCAGAAATTCACAGATTTCACTGTTCATTAGCCTTACATCATCACACTGCATTGTAATCTGCAGGTCTTCCGACAAATTCATTTTCTCATTCATTTTCCCAGAGAAATGGAGTGATGCAACATTTGCCAGCCAGTACAAAAGCCAGATTTCTTTTTTGTTTTTTTTTTTTTAAGAGAAAGCGGCCTCATTTAGTCAAACATATTGACCTGAAAATGTGCACACTGACATACCTGCAGCTGCACTGAACACCATTCAACCCAGGGGGTCTTAGTTAATCAAATGCAAACATGAATATTGCAGTGACACAACGTGCAGGTATCACAGAGATACAAGACTAAGGGTCAGACACTGGGCTGGTTCTTCTGGTTGATTTTTCTCCCTGAATGAAGGGAAAGGAAACTTTTGCCCTCCAATGAAGCAGTTCCTCAATACCAAATGTGACAGCCGTGATGTGACCCACGTGACTCTTCCTTCATGAGCAGCAGTGTCACACCAAACCCTTGTGAAGGGGCTGCTACAGAATGTTTAAATGTCTTTCTTTGGATTTAGCATCAGCACTGAGGCGAGGAAGCCTGGGTTTCTCTGAGCAGTTCAGGCTGCCTGATTTCCCATGCAGAAGGTAAACATGCCTGGTGTTTCAATTCACATGTGGTGACTTTCTAATAATAGGGGTGTTAATTGAGAGCAGAAGAGCTCGAGCAGGTGAGTAACAATTAGCTGAGGCTGCTGCTTTTGACAAACATACCATGGCACATCTTTAGGCTGGGAATCACTTTTGCATATCTAATTTTTAAAGATAAAAGATGGCTGTTCCGGAAGCAAAAAGGGCTTCTGGCACCAGGCTGGGGAGTTGTGTTACCCCTCACCACTCCAGAGGAGCTCTAGCCAGTAGCCCTGGCATCATCAACTGCCCAGGGCTGGTTTTGTTCAACACCTTCTGGTCCCTTCCCATCTTGATAATGTTCTTCCAGAGGTGCTTGCTAGGAATAGTTGGGAGGAAAGCAAGGTTGGTGGTTGGTACTGCTGGGATCACAACTCCTTTTGATAGTCTGGGTGCAGATGGAGCACCAAAACCCCGTGAGAAGTTTGGAGACTTGCTCTCCAGATGGTGTTGGGTGGGAATTGTCACGGCTGAGTGCTAAGTGTAAAAGGTTGGAAAGAAACCTGAAAGACTCACCACACCTTTCTGCCTGTTATCTTTCATTCATCTACTCCTTGGTAATCATCTCCCACCCATTCCCACCAGCTCCAAACCCTTTATCAGCTGCTCAGGCTCCTGCATGGGAACAATTTAAGCCAATCTCCTTGGCCAACCTCAACCTGAAAAGAAGGAAGAAGCTCTTAAAACCCACACACATCCTTAGGAGAATTTCTCTTGTACATCAAAGTGATGGAGAGGAATCAGAATAATCCCAAGGAGCTATTTCAGCACATTAAACCCAATTCCTGATACCCTCAAATGATGCCTGGTTCTGGTCTTCTCCCCGTTTATTTTGGCTTACTACACTCTGAAAGGTAAACAGCCCTGAAAGCTACCTTGTTAATTTTTCCTCTCCGAGCAGTTGGGTTGAAACATATGCCATTAGACCTGATGTCCCCAGCTAAAACCCCTGTCACATCACTAAATATTTTAGCAAATAAAAAATTTTTTAAACACGCGGCCAGATGTCCACATTGACATAGTGCTTAAGGCGTTTGACTGATAAAAAGCCAGGCCCCTTGGTAAGTGGGGATTTAAAAACATGTCCTGAGGCAAGTGTGCGATATTAAAAACATCCTGGGCTCTTTTGTATGGAGATTTGCATACGTTGAGGTTTTAAAGAGAGTGTCCATCTGTCACTGAGCATTCTCCCAATACAACAAAGCATCAATAAATATTTTGAACCACAGTCACTTTTCAGCAGGCACCAGCAAGGAGGCAGAATGGTTTCAGCTGGGATATCCATCGCTTTGTGCAATAAAAGGAGCTGCAGTTTCACTTGGAAGTGGTGTTTAATATTTATGAGGATGACAGCCCTGTACAATTACAGAACTACAACCTGGCCCTTGGGTGATTCCATAAAAAGTATCAGCCAGACAGAGCAAAAACAAAACCCTCAAGCTTTTGTTCTGGAAAGTCTGGATGCAGTGATGTACCACGATCATGTTTCAGCATGAGTGGCACCCGCTTGCAACACACATGGCAGCAGGCTGGCTCCAGGTCTGTGGGAGTGATGGAAAGACTTCTGCCAGATTTAATGAGCTCTGGACCAACCTGGGTGCAACCGAATTGTCACCAGAGTGGAGGAAATTCATTGTTCTTGGTGTATGTGCTGTGAGGAAAGGGTCAGAAATTCACCTGTCTGCAGTCCTGTTCAGATCCATCCATCAGTGCTGGGTTTGGCTTCTTGGATTTGAGACAATGTTGTGTTTTAAGGCTCTGTCTGGAATGTGAGAAAGCAGAATGGCAGCAAGGGTGGGGATCAGGATGTTCTCACTAGACTAGAAGGTCTAACACATGGGAGGCTTCTTACAGAAGCGAAAAGAAAGCACACAGGCATCACTCGGTGCCTTGAGGAGCTGCAGTCTCATCTCAGACAGGACAGACGGAGCGACCAGCTCTCCAAATTCCACATTTTTATCCAGTTTTGCTTTTCTGGGTTTATATTTTTTTAAGGAGGTGCTATATTCTTCTTGTTCTCCAACCATCTAGAAGATTTGAGGTGTCTGATTGGGATGAAACAAAGTCACAGCACAAAATACGTTTGCAGCAACAACTTTAGTCAGCTAGACCATTTCAGTTCAAGCATGTGTGTGCCTCAACACGTGGGCTATGGCATGATACTTCCAGCCTGTTGTCCTCGTATTCTTTCCTCCCTCAAATCTAAATCTATTTCTGAGCCCATCCTGCCTGACCATTGACTTTTCTAAGGAACCACTCATAAAATAGATGGGGTTTGTGCGTTGGTTTCTCTGTTTCTCTTGCCAGGCTGGTTCCAACGGGGCAGGGGCTATTGCAGTGTTGGTGGTGGGATGATGGCTCCCTTTTGTAGGTGCAGCACCATGGTCCTGCACAGTGTATGGCTGGGTGACTGCACATCCATCCTGACTGAGAAGGAGGAATCTCTACTAACACTTCTGGGGGTGTCTCTGTAAGTCTTGAGTTAAAGCTGTTAAACACCTGAAGAAAGGAGAGATTCAAGAATGCAAGAGGCAGACAATAGTATAAACCCCTCTCTGATTCACTTGCAGAATACACGTATTTATTGGAGAAGCACTGGGTTTCCCCTCAGCTGACAATACATGCTTTGCTGATGCTTGAAGGCAGCAATACTTTGCTTGCAATTTCAAGCTGCCTAAGGAGACTCTGACTTCCCTGTCTACAGTTGTAGGACAGCTTCTATCTGTGCAAGGGACATTTGACAGGCTTTGGGTCAAATCCTGTGTGTCTTGATGGTTGAAGGGCTGCTTCAGCTGTGTCAGTTGTTGTGGTGGTGAATGCATGATTTCTTGGGAGAACAGGAGGATGTGACAGCAGGAGAATGGCTCTTGACCAGATTAATTTCAGGCAGGAGACAGGGAATGACATGGGTCGGCATATCAGCTGAGGACATCACAGTCCTAAGGCCAGAGTTTGGAGAAAGTGAGTACTGACCTGCTTGATTAATCTTTGTTTGAAGCTTGAACTCCCTAAGATGCAAACTGGGAACTCAATGTGAAATTACCGCTCTTGAGGTTTCTGTGTGCTCTGGGGCTGGTAGACACATGATCAGATGGCTTCTCTTCAGCCATGTACTCTAATCATTGCTTGTATTTTGGGCTCTAACTTATATTAAAAGGCCATTTCCCCACAAGATACAATAGCTCAGTTGTCATTTAATATAAGGACATAGATATTTTCCTCGTGATCAAGGCTACAATGAAGCACAATTTTCATCTACCTATTTTCATCATTGTGTGGTACCTTGCAGGGGCTGGCAACATTCAGATCAGGGGCTGTTGATCTTCCCTGGTGAAATCTGGCTACAGAACATTTAAGATTTTGGTTTCAAGGAGGGGTATTTCCAGATCCATCCCAAACCTCTGTGTAGAGTCAACTCTGCTTCCAAGCAGGCAGCAGTCTCTCTTCACATTAAATAAATTAATTTAGACACGTCTACCTTGATGACTGCTGGAAATGGGTGCAAAAATTCTTGAATTTCAGGTTTGCCACATCAAGAACGTGCATGAGGGAGCGTTAATGCAGCCAGCACTGGTGAGAGCCAGGAGGACAAATGGCAAGTTTAAAACCTTTGTGAACAGTGCCAGTCCTTTGGCAGAGGGGCTGGGGCTGGGTATTGAACCATTTTTTGGGCCTTATTTGACTGCCAGAGCCGGCTTGGGCACACCAGCCCTGAAGTCCATGCAGCTATGGAAGGGCTGGAAGGCTTCCACTGATCATACAGCAACAACCTGTTGGCTGGCACGTCCTGGATGCAGCATGGATGTCCTGGGGATCATGCACACCTCGCGTCAGCCAGAGCCTCCCTCGCTGAGCCAGCACAGCCATGCCAAGCTGCACTGGCTCCGGCTCCTGCCAGGGGGCTGTGGCACAGAAATTAAATGCCAAATCCTTTTCTTTTTCTGTAGCCAATTAAAGTCAATTAGACCAGTGGTGTGAGCTGGGCACACTGGCACCCGGGGTGAAGACAAAACAGTTTTGTGTCCCTTCCACAAGCAGAGCTGAATTACTCTGTTTTTCTCCCTCATTGTTGAAGCTATGGGAAGAGGCACGAGGTTGTGAGGAGAAGCATTTCAGAGAGAAAAAAAATCAGTCCTCACTAAATCCATATCCCATCTCCTCAAAGCTTGCTTACTGCCAGCTCCCTAATTTATGTAAACTGGTCGTCAGAGCTGAATTAAAACCTACAATTAGCAATCCAGGAGGGCACGGTGGTAATTCAGACAGATGTGCCACTTAAAAATATTTGCATAAAGCTTGCAGGATAACCATCACTCCCAGAGGGAGCCATCAGGCGAGGCTCTGCCACGTCCCCCAACACAGCTCCACTGCCCCAGGCTGCAGAGCTACACCACGGCTTAGATTTGCCAAAGATTGCAAGCACCGGCTGCAGCTCCTGGGATCAGAGAGTACAAAGACCTAAAGAAGTTATCAGGAGCCTGGATGTTGCCCTGGGATTTGCTTGAAGCTGCTCAGAAACCTCAAACCCATCATAACCAGCTCAGAAATCCTCATTCCTTGCTGCACCATAGGCTCATTGGCAGTACTCTCTCCACACAAGATGATAGAGGACTTGCTGAGCCTAAATTCCATAAGGAAGTCCATGAGACAGAGCAGCTTGGCTCAGTGGTGAGAGCAGGAGGAATGGGATCTGATTTTTGGTGGCCATGCAAAGGGCTGGGAGATGCTTCTTAATTCACTTTGTTGCTTGTAAGGGCCAGTACAATCCAGTAATTTTTTTCTTGGAGAATTTAGAGATTAATTTGAATTTTTTAGAATTTGGGATTATGGACCAGACTACGAAGCTTACATCGTGCCCAGGTTGAGGGCTTGACTTCCACTTCTGTTTTAAGCAGCTTGTGCCAGCAATGGGCTTTTATTAGAAAGCATGAACAGTTTAGGGAGAAATTTTTAATTTGCTAAGATCCATTGCTGTTACAGTGCAAATCCAGTCCTGTTATACACAGCCTCAGTTGTCCTCCATTGCAACTCAGACACGAAGGAAGTCCTTGTGGATGGATGTTGGATTCCATTTGTGGACCTTCCCCTCTGGTGCACCTGCCTTTTATTTCCCAAGTGGAATGCAAGAGATAAACCACCTTTAGAAAGCAGCACTTTCTGCGTGTTCAGATGCTCTGATTCAGAGGTTTTATCTGCAATTTCAGCTGCAGGTAAAGGATGGCTTGAAAGGAATTGTGTAGGTGGTGTTGGGATGTCAGGAGGGGTCATGGGATTTCTCAGGAGGGTTTAGGAGACGTGAACAAACACATCTGCCCAAGCATTTTAGAGCTGGGAAAAGAACTGGTAAAAGTCTGTTGTAAAATGGGGCCAGTTCACACAGATGGTGAAGACAGTCGTGCTGGTTTAAATCCACAGAAAACCAGTGACTAAATTGGCTCAGACACAGTCCTGGTAGAACCAGGAAAAACTGTTCACAGATGTCAATTTACAGAGATAAGCTGCAGATAAACCCCATTTTCCACCTTTACAGCTGAATGAGTTCACATATAATGTAAAGAAATTTCAGCCTGGAGAATGCAAAGAAAATTTTGCAGATATTTCTTTGATATTCTCTTGCTGCTCTCACCATACACAGTATTTCCTGCTCCCTTACTCGCAGCCAACACCTCCTCTGGCTTTGGCTCTGGCACTGACACATATTTCAAAATGACTGCAGAAACCAATGAATTTTTCTCAAATATTTATGGGAACACACAGAATGTTCACAGCAACAGATGAAAGACTGAGTACCAGATTCACTTGTTTATTAGCAAAATACAGAAAAAGGGGAAAAGTGATTGCCCTGTTTTTGTATTTTATCTGCCGCTTGCTCAAAAATCTTCCAAATTTGAATATACTTCCATTTAAAAATGAATATAATTTACACCAAGGTTAGTTCATCTGCTGGCCTTGGTGGCTGGAATATTCCAACAATGGGTTTGCTTTGTTTCAGCACAATAGAAGTTGAAAGAAAATACTGTAGATGGGTTTTAATATTGCAGCTTTTATGTGGAACATGAAAGCTCACTAGTTTAATACAAAGTCATTACTGCAGTTAAAACCATTAAGTTAATTAATATGGACATTTATTACTACCGATAAAAGATAATATCAGGGGATTTATAGAAACAATATATCTGTATATTCTTCCTCCTAAAGTCTTCTCGAAGACAGGACTTTCAGTGGGGCGGAATATATTCTAATGGCACCTGTTCCTGGGGCTGGCACTGAAGGTAGGTCAAGGGGAACACTTGCAGCAGAGTCATTAAGATAACCCCGGCCCCGAGAGCACCAGGGCTCGCAAAATAAATCCTTCAACCTTGATAATTATTGCACGTTGAAGGCAGCAGCAAGTCCCTTGGTCCTGCCAGGATTTAAGTGGTAGAATAACCTGTTTCTTTTATCAGCAGCGACCCTTCCACTGCTCAGCGTGGGGGCAGTGTCAGCTCCCGTCCTTACTCATGAAGGTAACCCTGTACCTCAGTTTTTTAGCCTTCAGAGAAAAGCCAGCAAACCCTCTGCTCTCACCCCTTTCATCTCCCCAGCTCTTCAGAGCTGAAAAACCTCAACTCGTCCCCTGACTGCTCTTGGTCATTTCCTTGTTCTGATTCCGGATAACAGTTGGGAGACGCCGTAATTTAATAAAGCTTTGGAAACGTAGGCAAGTGCAGAGTGTGATAGAGGGGCTGTATCAATCACCATAATGACAGACATTAGCAGAGTGCCAAGTGTTTTGGTCCCAGCAGATCTGTCACCGGTTGCAGGCGGCAGTTGTACGTACAGGTCTGGGCACCGGCCGCTCTCGTTCACTGCTGCCTGCAAAGCTGTCACTTGGAGAGGAGATTTATTGGGCTGGGACACGTGATTTCTGTCAGACGGCTTCAGCTTCGCTAACTCGTGTGCCACAATGGTAGTTAACGAGCAATTAAAATCTTTGGGCCGTTGTGCTGGGAGCTACATCACTGTTCCTCAAAATCAGCATTCAGCACTATCCCCTCTTAAAAATCCTCATTTTGGAGGCTGGGGGGAATTTAAGGAGTGCCTTCTCTGGCACAGATTGTTTCTTGATCTGCTTAAAATGGTGTGAATCAGTTCTTAGGGAGGGTGTTTTTTATTCTGGCTTTCTCTAGGTCCACTTATTCCACAGTTGGGCTGTGGAAATCTCTTGCTGGTTATCAACCACTCTGTGTGTCTGCTCCTGTGGCCAGTGGGGAAGCACCAGCTAACAGAATCACATCACAGAATCATGGAATTGCTTAGGTTGGAAGTGAACCTCAGAGTTCAAGAGGTTCTCAACGTCTTCCACTAGAATAACCCAAACAAACAGCACTTAGTGTATTCCTCTGCCAGAGAAGCTCCTCCAGGACTCCTTTCCTTGGCCTCTTCCCACTCCTCAGGCTGCTGAGCTGGTGGCTCCTGCTGGTGCCCACACACCCAAACTTCTGCTGCTGATTCATCCTGAGACCAACCTGGCAAAAACCTGGTGCAACAACACCTGGATATAAAAAGCATATTTTATGGAGCAAAACTGGCTTTGTGTTGATCATTTGAGGCAGCATCTCCTCACTCTGCACTCAGGCACCCACTGCTGCCATCCCAACAGCAGCAGCTGCTGGGGAGTGGCACCAACATTTTGGCCAGCTCTGAACCCACTGTCAGGGCAGGGAGCCCAGGTCAAACTGCTTGGACTGAAATGCATCCAGCCTCGCTGGTGAGCCCCTCTGCTGTGCTGCCTGCACCAAACTCCCTAAGTCAGACAGCACTGGGATGCTAATTAGCCTCATTGCACTCGCACAAAGCTCTGCCCTGAGTGATGCAGCCTTAATTATTAATGACAGGGATGGGGTTTTCTTTTGTCCTTCTGTTACAAGCACTGGTGATAGTGTATGCACACCTTGGTGGGTATTTTCACCCACTGGACACTGCAGTTCTTTCCCCCACTTCCCCCATTCTGTTCTGTGGGTTTTGAGCCAGTATTTCAGAGATCAGATTTTTTTCCCATTACAAAATGGGTACAAGAGGCCACGCCAGTTTTCTGTGTGGAGATGGTGCACTCTCTAGTACAGAGTACATACTTAAATCCCCTTTTCCCTTATGTACAAACCTCAGCCTATATTGGAAATAAAACATTTGTGTTTCTGCACTTTTCAACCTGTTAAAATCACAGGGAAATTTTACAGAAAAGTGACTGCCCAGTGCAGCTATCAGGAAATTCTGCATCTCACTTCTCAACCAATTACCATAGCTTTGGTACTTTTTCCAACACTTTGTCCTTCAGGGACAGCGTTCCTATATGGCAGGTGAATATCTGATATTTAAAATCCCCCCAAGCCCTCCCCTAAGGCTTTTTCCTGCTATAGCCACTCATGGTCTGTGTGGTGCTGCAGGAGGGCAAACCCCAGTGAGGGCTTAACTCAGATTTTTGGCTCCAGCCCAGCTTTGCTAGAATTCAGACAGACTTTCCTGGTACTTGCAGTTTTCTTGGCTGTTTTTCCCTTTCCTACTACCCCAGAGGACGGATTCCTCCTGCCCTAACAAGCTAGGAAAACCCCAGGGAATAGGCTAATGAGATGCTGGGAGGGGTTTATGCCTTTTGGTACAAGATTGGTACAACAAATCAACTTCTTCTCTTTTAAAATATTGACTGTTTTTCTCCTTTTCAAGGCAAAAACTATATCCACCCTTCTGACTAATCTTTATACTATGGGGCTTAATCATCTGATCCTTTATGCACAGGACCTGGGTGTGAAGTCCCAGGTAAACCCAGATTTACAGCCAGGATCCCAACCCAGCACTGGACTGTGCAGCCTGTCTCACACATCATCCTGGGAAGAGGGCATGTTTCCTGAAATTAAAGCAAAAAAATATATCCAGGGAACTATACAAACCCTCTGGAGAAACTTCTGCTGAGCAAAGGTGATCCGTGCTGACATTGAGAATTGTTTGATTTACAATAACAGGGAGATAATATTTTGCTAAGCCTCCCTGTAATACAATGTGTGTCATTTTAAATTTCCCATTACACTGAGCAATCTAATAAATAAATGCCCTGGCTGCAATAAACATGAATCATGCAGTGTGGAGAAGCTCTCAGCAGCCCTGGAACACATATCTTCTTCCTAATGGTCTTTGGAAGTCACCGATTAATTTGACTTTGAGCTGAGTGTTTCTGGAGCAGAGGATCCTGGCTACTGCCAGGCAAGTGCCTGCAAGATGCTGGGTCAAACTCTGACGAGATTTAGTGACAAATCAGATTTGCAAATTAGGGCTGTGCTGCTCTGTAAAGGATACAGCTCAAGCCCCGTGATTAGCAAGGACGTGGTCAAATAGAATTGACTACTGGGGTTTTCCAGGGTGTTTTTTCAATGCTGGAAAACAAAAGCAGTTGCTCTGCATCCTACAGCAGTGAAAGCCACCTTCTGAGAACAAGAAGTTTGTGTCATTTGTCCCCTAATTTCTGCTGTTCATCTTTCACTGGATTGTGGGCACGTGAAGGTATTTTAGTTATCTCATGCCTTCGTGCCAATATATGTTAGAATTTGGGATGGAATTTAATATGAGTAATGTTAGGGGAAACAGGTCAGAGTTTCAGATTAACACCAATAACCATAATGAGAACAGATGCTTATATCCATCTGGAATGTAGATTTAATATGTTAAATTCATAGCTGAGTCCATGAAATGCAATCATCAGATGTTTACTGGTCCCAATTTAATGAGCGATTTTGGATTAAACAGGGGCCAAACAACAGGCCACCAATCTATATTAAATCTCTGCAAAATGAAAATTGCAAAGATTTACTTAGGGTCATTACACAAGAAAATTTAATCACAACCTCATCCATAATGTCACATCGTCATCAGACTGATAATTGAAATGCCATGTGAGGGATTATGAATAACCCTCTGTTTATGAAGATAGCTTTCTGATTATCTCTATGTCCTGTGAGTAACATAAAATATGATTTGTATTAATGTACATGGGCCTTGCCTAAAAGAAACCCACTGGGGATCTGCAGAAAAAAGTCTGAATTTTTATACCTTCACTCTTCCTGATGGGAGACATTGTTAAATGACATTATTGCTGCAATTTTAAAGCTGCATGGTGAGGTGAAGCCTTGAATACAGACTCAGGCTGTGTTTATGGCATCAGAGGGAGACAGAGCTTGCAACATCCCTGCAGCTGGGTGGGTGCTTATAAAGTATTCAGCACGTGATTTTAGTAAGCAAACATTGATTTGTCTAGAATCAATATTAATTTTTCAGACTGTGTGTTCTCTAGGGCAAGAAATGTATCTTCCAGTATTTACTAAACACTTAAGTACATTTGGGACCTTAATAAGAACTCACTTTTGATTTTGGCGTGTTGCAAAATACTAAACTCTTGGATAACTGATAATTACATAATTGTGTGTTGTAATAGATTATACAACAGACTACAAAGAGCCAAATTTCTAATGGCACTTTGGTTTCAAAAGTTCATCTGAATATTTATACAGCATGTGCTGAAGGACTCTCTGCTCCAGCCCTGAAGGTGAATGCTCAGCTGAGATAATCCAGGAACCACACAAGTGAGCAAAAGGCTCCTCTTGAGAGCCAGTGCATGTGCTGCTGACACACCCGGGTTTCTACCACCCTTCGCTTCCAAAGTTTCCAGCTGACGCCAGCCAGCCACTCAGGAGGTGATGCTCTACCCTGCACTGTCCCTGGGTGTGTCAGCTCCTCCCTGTGTGATGGCACTGTGACACCACCCCCCCAGGGTGCTGGAGATGACCCAGACCCTGTTAGCAGAGCAGTAAGTGCCCAGCAGAGCAGTTGAAGTTTCCCAATCTCTGCCCCACAGCCGAGATCTCAATTTCTGTAACTAAACCAAGCCCCTCCTGCCAAACCCAGGGCAGAAGAAGGGATGAACTGGGCAGCTCATCCCCAAAAATGTGACTGCCTCCTCCTCCTGTTTCCTTCAGTTCAGTCTGAACCTGCCCCACATCCTGGGGATCCAGCTCTGTTTGCAGCAAGATCAGAAGGCAACGGGGACTGTGTCTTTTCCCTGTCCAGGGCTGCATTCTGTGTCACCTCATTGTCAGTGCTGCAAAACTGATCACATCCGATGTGTTTTAATTGCCCTGCATAGGAATTAATTAGCCCCTTGGCCAGGGAACAATTAAGTGCCAGGCTCAGGAACAAGAAAAGCCAAACAGAATAAAATCCTGAGTTTCCTGACATTCAGACAGAAGCCAAGAGTCCCTGACGTGGGAATCTTGCATCCAAACTGGAATATGGTGCCCGCTGTGGAGCATCTAGACAGTTGGGTCTTCCTGTCCCAAGCAAAAGTTTCAATCCATTCCCACATCACACTTATTCATCCCAATTTTAAACAGCTTTAGCCTCATCTGTGCCCACATGGTTAAGGTTTTCAGTGCATCTCAACCCATGTTGAGCTTAACAAGCTCCGAAAAACGTCTGCATTTACTTCTTAGCTGTGCCAGTGTGGAAATAACATGCCTGCTGTAAATAATTTGTTTCCGAGAAAATTTGTGCTTCTTTCTGACTGCAGCAGGCATCAGGCAGCCAGAAGTGGAAGGAGGCAGATTTTTGGCTCTAATACATAACCAATGCAATTAAATGCAGATAAACAGGTAAGGCACATCCCTCCATAGCCCAAGGCAGGGAAAGACGTTATTTTAAATTAAGTTCTTGTGATATTTCTGGCTGTCCAACCATTGAAAAACCAAGGAAAAAGTCCCATGTGAGTGGAATTTTACTCAGGATGCCACATATCCAACCAAATGCACATTTAACAGTCTCGGCCAGTGTTCCATCCCCCAGGCACCTTCTCTCCCACAGGCTGATCCACGGAGTGTCTCAGAGCATCGTTGCAGTGCCAGGCAGTGCTTTACTCCACGGCAGATGTCCCCCTGTGATATTTAAACCCCGAGGTTCTAATCCTGCAATTACCCATTAGGGAGGCCATTATGCAGGTACCAACAGAGCCATCCCGGGGAGGGGATGGTGGCTTTGGTTGGTCCTTTCCTCTTTTCCAGCCCCAGGATGTCTCACTGAGTTTCTGCAGGCAGAAGGTGCTGGAGCGGGTTCAGCTCCGCGGCGATGACAGGACGCTGTCGGCTCCTCGTTCATGGAACAGTTGGGCTGAGTGTTGCCTTCCTTTTACCGAGGGTAAGAAAATAATGAGTCATTATTAATGGGTGCTGGCAGGTGGGCAGAGCTCTGAGGTGCTGGGGGAAGGCCCAGTGCCACCCCTGGCACAGGGACACAGGCACACTCCGGAGCGTGGGTCTCCCGCAGCGGTGGCAAAAGGGGAAATGCAAATCCTGGGATGGGGACACAGCTCGGGGTGTGTAACAGGGCTGACATGGCAGAACACTTTCCCGAATCCCATCCTGTAAAAGCCCTCATCTGAAGGTGACAGCAGCCACCGAATGGAGGTGTTAAAGAGAACTGACGCATCCGATAAACTCCAGCTGTCGCCTCCAGTCAGCATCTCCTCTCCTTCCCTGCCTGGGCCTCTTCTCTTGGCTAATAGCCCTAATTATTAAGATTGAAAACAGTTTTTTCTTCTTTCGCTTTGGTTGATCTTTGGTAATTTTCCCTTTTCTTCTTTAACAGTCTTATTTCCCAAAGAAGAGGCACCTGAAACCCGGGAAAAGTGTTTTTCACTGGGAAGATTGTAACAGACCTTTAGGATGCTTTTCTGTAACCCCCAGCTAAACACTGCTCCAGACCCTGTGCTCAGTACTTTCCTTTTTCTCTCCCAACTCCTGTTTAAGAAATCAGACTTGAAGTCTTTTTTTCCTTGCTGCAAAAAGTCTTATAAAACAGAACGGAGGACCCCAACCTAAAGTCTCTGAGGTCTCACTCGATTCACATAATTTAGTCTGAAACAGATTATTTTTGCTTTCTTTTCTGCTTGAAAGTTCAGTGAGGTGATGAAGGGTGGTCTGCAAACTACTGTGAACTACTACTGTGACCAAAATTTAATTGAATTAATGAAGTGTCTTTCTTTTCTTAATTGTTTCATAGGGTTATTTTCTCATAGCTTAACCTTAGCCAAAGGAGAGGTGAGTCTGCAAAGAAAATCAGCAAAGAGTTAAAGGATGCTGCAGAAGCATTGGCTGCCAGTTCAGGATACAAATACACTACCCACTAATCAGAGCTAGAAGTGGTGTTCCTTGGTGAGGAATAAGGATTGTTGTGCAACAATTCTGAGTTGAGGTGAAAAGATTCATTTGAGATCCCACCCTGGTACCCAATTTATATAAATATATATAGGCACTGATCAATCCATCACTACACCACCTTTGGATGCTGTTTTGTGCAGAGAAATAAAAATCTTCTAAATTGATTTCTATTCCTGTCTCAGGGACACTGTGGAAAATTACCCAATGGTGAAGAATGTCACTTACGAACATCACATTCTGCCCAAGCAAAATGGTTGATGAATTAATGTAAATAACCCACAGTATTTCGCTTTACATCTCCACCATCAGTTAGAAATCTCACAAAGAGAATGAAGCAGTGAGAAAATGCAGATCTGATGCCTTGATGGTATTTTTTTTTCAATAGTGGCTATTTTGAAAGAAATCCTCTGGTTACTTACATGAACAACACAAAGAAAAGAGTTAAAAGTGGCACATTATCTTTCCAGTGACATATTTAGCCAGTTATTCAGGTATAATGAAGCTGTGTAATGAAGTCAATGTCCTTGAGAGTTCTTCATCAATTTTTTTCTCATCTGTCAGCATATCCACTTGCCGACACAATATTAATTAAACACAACATTTCCTGGAGTGTTGAAGTGAAGTCCCATCACTGATAATGAACAGGTTTAGGAGAGTCACATCCCAACAAAATTACTTTTTAAACCAGCCTTATTAAGCAGAAAATTAGACCTAAATCACCCTACAACATCCTCATTAAAAGCCACTGATCCTTGGCTGCTTCTATGTTCTAACATCTTTAATTAGCAAACTGCTAGTCTATCTGCCATGATAAATGCTATTAATCTTACCTTTCATTTGCTTTCTCTTAACCTATCATTTGCCCACTTCAGGGAGACACAGGCTTCCACCAGGACTCGTTTTACTGTGTTTAATGTCCTCGTAAGGATGAAAAATGGGGCAGTCACGGGTTAAATGCAATGACTCTCTCCGCCCTCGCTCCATCACTGAATTTCAGGATTTGTAGATATCTTGGATGGCAGACTTGCCGTGTTCGAGGGAAAATTAAGAGCATTTTCCAGTGGATATGTATGGAATACTGTTGTCAAACCTTGGTAGTAAATCACAGTGCAACTGCAGTTCAGTGCCCTCTCTGCTGCCCTGCTTTAACCATGGAAGAGTTATGGACATCAATTAAAAATCCTTCTGGGTGTCTGTGAAGGCTCCACCCAGGGAAAAGAAGAGCTTTAAAAACAAGATTGCATTTTAGAATTGTAGCTACTAAATCTACAACCTTTGAGGAGCCTTTACAAAGCATGACAGCTTCACAGCCTCCTTAACATTTGTCCACAGAAGCTCCAGAATACATCAGGACAAATAACACGCTGCATCAGGCCACTTTCACATGGCATTAGTCAGAGGGAAGTGCACAGTGCAGTGCCATACTATGCATTTCAGAAATGCAGTGGTGTTTGCTATGTTCTCAGGTGCAAAATGCCATCTTGGATGTGCACTGCTTTTTTCCCAGTTTATAGCTGTGGAATTGGGACTTTTCGCTCTGTTCATTCCGGCTGATTTTTGCAGTTTGTTTGAGCATCATCTTCTTACAGCAAATAACATCAACCATGTTCAGCTCACAGCTCCCGGGCAACAGAAAAGTACAAATTTAACCTCCCTCAAATATCTTGTGATAAATTCAGTTTGCCTAGGGGTCAGTCTCTTCTGCCAAGTAACTAGTGATAGGACAAGAGGAAGCAGCCTCAAGTTGTGCCAGGGGAGGTTTAGGTTGGGTATTAGGAAAAACATCCTCACAGAAAGGATTGTGAAGCCCTGGCAGGAGCTGTCCAAGGTGGTGGTGGAGTCACCACCCTTGGAGGGATTTAAGAATGTAGTACTTGTGCACATGGTTTGGTGGTGGGCTTGGCAGTGCTGGGTTAATGGCTGGATGGTGATCTCAGAGGGCTTTTCCAGCCTAAACTATTCTAGGACTCTATGACTCAGTAGATCTTTCTAATGGGCCTCTGAGAGAGGCTCTGACCTGGATGAACACTCCAAGTCCCAGAGGCAGACACTGTCTACAACCCTCAACTTTCAGAGCTTAACTCAGAGATTTGTCAGCGTAATTCACTCCATGTGCCCCTGTTCATTTATCTCTTTCACTGTTATCATCCCATATTATTTAGTGCCTAGACTTGCCTCCCACAGATACAAACACTTTCCCTTGGCAGCCTTAATGAAAACTGCTTTTAATTTCACATTGCCCTGGGTTATTCTAGCTGCTGATGGGCTGCTATTTACTGGGGACAGATTATTCTAACTGCTAGGAAACCACGACCTTTTAAGCCTTCATTTCAAGTCCTAATTCTAGCACTAGGCTGTAAGGCAGGGTCTCCTCTCACTGTGTTCCTGCCCCTGAAAACCAGGCATCTATTCTGAGCTATCTGTGTAGCTTCTGCAGTCAGTGCCAAGAGATAAGCATCCCCAGAAGGCGACTTGTCCACCTATTCTACAGTGACATGAATTACCCTTGGGAAGCTGTTATCTATTACTCCTCAGGATGGAGACAGCCCAGGTTTAATTAGTTGTCTGACTTCTAGATGTTGAGTTAGGTATGATAATCTGACTCCCAGTGATTTTTTTTTCCCTCTTTTTTTCTTTCTGGAGCAGATGAGTCATGATTCATATGCAAGGATCGTACTCGTGAAGCTGTGCTTTTCTAATGAAGCCCTTCTCTCACCCCCAATATGTTTCCATTATCTTGCCATCAGGAAATAATTTTTTCTCCTGCACACGAAGACACATGACATGCTCATTTACCCACACACGTGCAAAACCAGATTAACTACTCCATAAATTAGTTAAAAGATTTTCCCAGAGAAAACGAAGAGGAAAGACATGTAATTTCCATTTTTCAGCTCCTGAATGAATGAAGACACTTTGTCTGCTCTGTACAAGGCTGTTTAGATAGACACTAGAAATCAAGATTTCTGAACTGTGATGTCCAAATTTATGTGAAAAGGGCTTGTCCAATCCCACCCCAAGTTACTCATGTTTTTACCTCAAAATCAATGTCCACTGTGTTGTAGGATTTTTCATATTTGGCTTAAACTCCACCATCCCCTGTCTCCAAATCTGGGGTATACTGCTCCTGAATTTTAACAGCTGGACCAAATGAAACCCCAAACTCAGGGTAAAACCATATCTCAGTGGAAATTGGGATCAGAATAAACTTCAGTTCTAACTCAAAGAGAGTGTTTCAGGCCAGCAGCTGGGATAATGTGGTGAATGAATCATAGGTCAGTGCAGCAAATCGACTGAAAGTCATTAGAGAGTCATCAGAATATTTGTGATGAAATAAATATCAGCCTTGGCCATGATGGGACTGGTTCTGGGGCATTCCTGCCGGAGCAGATACCCCTCACATCACTGCCAGGATGAGCCACTTTGTGCTGGTCAAGTCCCAACAAAACCCCAGCCCACAGCCCTTTAGAGCTTTCAGAAGTTTTAAAATTATATTGAAGTGTAAAAAGGAGTTCTATTCCTACTGCAGGACCTGATGGGAATGACACTCCAGTGCAAATGACCAGAGACACACCTTTTTGTCTGGTCTGAATAAATTCTTTCCATGCCTTAGCTCGGTCACCTGGGTTGTCTCCTTTTAACTGGAGCACTCCTCATTTTCAGTTCCATTAATACCATTGGGTAGATGAAAATAGTTTTATTCCAGACAATTAGGCCCAGCCATTAGAGTGTTTCAGCCAGCACAGCTCTGTGTGTGTGTGTGTTGAGGTTACACAGGACATCACAGCAAGGGCCAGGGAGTAGAAATGAAGTATCAGAATCTGCCCAAATAATGCTGATCACAAAAAGTGAATTTTGTGATGCTGGCACTTGTCTCATTTGGAAATGAAAAGATTCTCTGAAGCTGGGAGAGTGATAGTGGTGCAAAATAAGTGTCAGAAATGGAATAACTCATTGGCATGAGAACCAAAATCTGGGTGTCAGACTGGGAGGGGAATTACTGGTGTGCACTGGGGATGGTTCAAAACCAGAGGCTAAGGAGGGATGTGACTACACGTATAAAACATCCCTGTTTAGAAGTGCCCGTTTTCCTTGCAAAAAGAAAATAAGGAGTTGCTCAGTCAGTGATAGCACCTCCTCCTCCACTGTGTACCAGCCCTGCTTCCTTCCTGGGGTTGCCAGCTTTGTGCAGGGCTCTCTCTGGGGCTGAGCCTGTGGCTCAAGCGGTGACAGAGACGCAGAGAAAGCAGCAGAGGATGGCCCGGCGATGACACTTCACGTTACAGACTGGTGCTTTCACAGAGCCAGGATCCTGGCTGGAATCTTTGCAGGGCAGGAAGAGAAGGGCAGGACACGGGAGCTCAGAGAACCAGAAAGATGCTTTTTGGCAGCGAGGGCAAGTTTCTGTAGCAAAGCATTTCATAAACCCTGGCCCAGATTCTCCCCTATGACTTGACCGGGCTCAGCACAAGATGAGGATTGGAGAACAAAGATGGCTTGAAGCCACCTTTCTGCTTCTGCACTCCGGAGCAGCTGGGGACTGGCTGCTCCCCAGGGTAGGTTCAAGTCGCCTCAGGCTATTGTAGCAGCAGGAGACTGCTAGAAAATAGCCGAGATGCAGCTACACCTCCTTTCCAATTGGCTGTCACTGCTCCAGAAGGAACCGGGAGGTGACTTGGGTGACACCACTGCCACAACAGAGGGTCGATCTTCCAGGGACCCCGAGCGTGAGGAGGGAGAGAGAAAATGTCAGCGCGGATGCTGCCGGGGAGGCAGAGCAGTGTGTGCTTATCTAGGGAAGCAGGAAACGCAGAGCATCTAAATTCAAATCTGGTGAGCCACTCACTCCAGTCACTGTGTGTCCACGGGCACACGCCTTGATCTTTTCTGTGCCTCAGGGCAAGGCAACTGGAGAAAGAAGTCGAAAGCAACAGAATTTCACTGAAATGATCAGATACCGCTTCCAAATTGGATTTAACTCTAAAAACCCAACCAAAGTAAATATCTACAGGCAAGCGCACTCAATGTAGTCAAAAATTAATTTATCATGTATTTATATAGGAATAAGTCTGTCTGCAGGCTGGATCAGAAACCCACAGAGAGCAGAAGCATTTAGAGGGGAGAGAATTTGCAAGGACAAGAACTTCAACAAGCACCTGAAAACAAAAAGAAAAGCTCTTGCCTGACAGGGAATTTTGGGTTTGCTTTTGGTGAAATAAAACAGAAGACCGACCCCAAGAATCTACACAGGAGGGAAACTGCAAAGACAAGGTGCTCTTTGTGCATTGCTTACCCCCAAAAAAGGGTTTTTGTGGACTGTGCCTGAAAAGAGGAGTCAAGTCAGACAGGAATGAGCTCTCTTGTGTTGTGCAATCTCCAAGTACCAAGATTATTCTATACAGTGCCACATCCAATTGCAACAGGGGCCGTTAGGAGTAATAGAGCTCCTGTAACTAAAGTGTTTTCTGTCCTCAAATCTTCCAGGAAACCGACTGAGGCACGAGAGGGAAAAAGCCGAGGGGAGAAAACTTGTTAGAAGTAAAATTGTATTTTCTTGGACATTGGAAAGGATGTAAAACTAAGCCAGAGGCCTCCAAGTCAGCAGCCATTTTAACATTTTGCAAGAGATTTTCATCTTTTTCCCCTACAGCCTCAGTTCTGCTGTAAACACTGAGTGCACCCACTATGGCTGTCAGCTGGGGAGTTTGCTTTACACTGAAGCTGCCAGGAGATAAAAAATACTTTGAGTAATTCTCAAATGCAAGGCATAAGGACTTCTTCATGACATCTGTGTGAAGAGTGCAAGACACAAGATTTACCTTCAGCAAATCGATAAAAGTAGGATGGATGCATTTGGAAACCAGGGAAAGTAAAGGTATGCTGGTTCTCTGTCATTCTCACAACAAAGCTGCTGGTGGCAAAATGGGAAACCAACACCCTGTACTGTCCCAAAACATCACTTCTTTTTATTAAGGATAAAATAAAAGGATGAAAAATATTATTCATGAGTTTGTTGGCTTGAACAGGCCAAGGCAATTTTTCAGGAGACCAGTGGTTTTCGTGCAATGGCACCTGCTGTGCTACAGCCAAATGGTGTAGTACAAAGTTTCATGAAAACATAATAAAACCATACAAGTAAAGCAACTAAACACTGACAGAAAAAAGACACAGAAGGTAAATAAGTCATAGGAACATTCATTCATGCAGGCATACATGAAGACACTACACATATGCATCAGCATATGCATTTTACACTGACAAACATGCCCACACATACAACCACATTTACCAGCACAACCTAATTTTGAAAGCTTTTTCTCCAACAATCGAATGGGTGCCCTTTGCTTGAGGGCAAACACAAGCACAGTAAATCCCTTACTGGTAGCACTGAGGAGGAAGCATTACTCCAGACTCTGGAAAAGTTCAGCACTGGTAAATTCTGATGAACACCATTACTGTGATTACTGCTCGGGCACAGATATGCCCGCCTCATTGTCATTTCTTATACTACATCAAGCAGAGGCTGGTGGGGACCTAGTGCTGCTGTCGCCCAACTGAATGTGACCTTTTTTGGGTGACCGCGCTGCGGTGGGGGTTTTCCTCCACCCCTGGGAAAGCGTGAATAAAAAAAAAAAAAAAAAAAAAAAAAAAAAGTGGAGACCAGAGGATGCAACGTAAGGTTTTAATAAGACCAGAAATTAAATAGATGAGCTTTTCACTTTTAAATGTCAGCGTTGTGGCTTCCCTGTCATTCGCGGGAGGAAAGGGAAGGGGCTAAATATCCTGGGATGTGGGGAGTTTTAAAGTGCATAATGATGGCGATAAAAATCCATAATGTCAGTTGCCTTGTGGCAATCAACAACCATTTCACATTATGCTTGCATCTTAAGGTTTGCGGCCAAAAAACAGATTTGCCTGTGTCTCATTAAAATAACGAATGCAGTCCGAATGGATCTGCAATGATTCACTGTACGTCACACTAAATCACAGCGCTCTTTGGAGCCAACTGACTATGGCCTCATTACTTTAGACAAAAGTGGGCTTGGAGGAAAAACTGGGGTGATGTTTCTTTGCTCAGCCATGTTTTTCGCTTTAAAATACTTAAGGCAAAAGAGCAGATAGGTTTTTTTTCCCCACTGGTAGCCGTGGAAAGTTGGGTTATATTCCTAGTACAATTCCGTATCGATACACACAAACACACAAAACATCAATGTTAGCGTGGGGGAAGAGGAACTGAGCAAATACAAATGGCATTAACAGAGAAGATTTTAATGAACATGAATCACTGATAAATTGGAGGACTTAAAAATTAAAATAAGCTGTTAAATAATTTAAATATAGATATATTTGAGCTGCTTCACCAGGGCAGGGAGTTTGAAAAGCAGCATGCTCCCCTCCTCTGTGTTGTAAGACCTTAAATACTTGTGGTTCATCTTCTGCAAGTCTTTCTTCCGCAAATTTCACTGCCTTAAGCATAGCAAAAAAATAAACTCCTTTATTTTCACCCAGAATTAGCTTGATTAAATATCTCTATACATAAGTTTATTGTAATGCTAATACTTAAGATTAATCTATTTGGCCTTACAGAAATACAAGGGTTATGCTCAAAACTGCTCAGTGTTTCAGGAATAAACATTAACTCAAATTTTACTATTGTGAAGCTAAGACTACTTAAAGAATTAAATGGAAAATTTTAAAACTGTATTCATAAATACAATAGAATTAAGAATTTGGGGTAATGGCTAAAATAACTAATGTGAATTTTGATTATGAAAAGATTATATAAAGTCCTTGGTGAAAATCCTACTTCAAATCATCTGAAAGAATGGCAACGATCTCAAATATATTATTGGTTTTGATAATTGGTTCCATTTTCTCTTATGCACATATACTTTATTGTAAAGAGAAAGTGCTCTATATTAAGCTATTTTCCAGCAAAAACCACATGCAAATGTATTTCTAATCTGATCACAAAATATGCTACATACCCATTAAGGTATTTTTTTATTTCAGGTAGGAGAAAAACCGCCTGAGAAACATTCATGGAATGACTGATTTAAATGTTATAAATCCCTGAAATTTTTATCTCCCTTTGAATGGAATGCCAAAGGGGATTAAAGACTAAAGACCTATCACAAACAAATTTACATTATTAAAATTACTGTAATCAAGAGTCTTTTGTAGCCTTAATCAGGATTAGTGAAAACAACCCCCCCCCAAACTTTTCTACTGTGCAATACTAATCAAAATTCTATCAAATGACAGAGAACAATATAAAAGCAGTTTTGAAAATTGAAAATATTGGTTGGTATTTTAGCATTCTTTAGAAGCAATTTCACTGATTTAGATCAAAACAATGATTCCTCTCCTGATAACCCACATGGCAAAGAACAAGCTCAGGTAAAATAAGTTTCAGTAACACTGCAGTGTCCAACCTCTTTGTTTTCAAGAGTCCACTTGAGGAACACGCTTGATAAACACAATGCTGTGGAAGTGAAACATGGAATGCTTGGTTTCGTTCTCCTAAACTGTAAACTAAATAATTCCAGCTGTGGCAAACTGGGCTGGAAACTTGCTGCAGGCGAGGACTCAGCCTGGCGGGACGAGCCGCAACTCTCGCCGCCGATGAGCAGGTTCAGGCTGAAAAGCCACAACAGCTCTTAAGTGAGGGGTTATCCACCGTGCCCTACACTTTGCACATGCTACAAGGTTGATATAATAAAGGTATAAAGTTTGTACACTTTTTTCCGGGCCTCTGAAGCCTCTTAAAGGTGGCTTGTGGGGTCAGAAACCACCACTGTGGCCCGGAGCTCCAAGCCCTGTCCTGCTGTCACCAATATCACCAAGGCTGCCAATTGGCAAAACAGCACCAGGGTTGGGCCCTACGTTCATTTCACTCTGAAAAATGTCAAATGCTCTTATAAAATGGAAATTATAGAAATGTATATGTAAAGAACAATACCTGAAAGCGATCTGAGAACAGTAAGCAATCACTTTCTAAAGTTTTGGAAACAAGCTCAGCGTGCAGCAGTATTCAGGTATTGTGAGAGAATGCCACAAAATCAGTGGTATGGATCAAAGGACAAGGAATGCTTCATGATTCTCACGCTTCTTTCCAGGAACTCCAACTGATTAAACTTTTTGCTGGTACCTGAGGTAGACAGCTGACTTCTGGGCCCTCCATCTTCAAACCTGTTGCTTCCCTGTATTTGGTTAAAGAACATTTTACCTTTCAGGCTCAAGACTGCTAATGTTAAACCTGGGCTGATGCAGTGCAAGCTGACAGTAGTTTCCCATTCCCTATTAGTGACATTATATATATTGGCTAGTAAAACCTTCATTTTTGCTAGTGACAAGAATTACACAAGTTAAAAACTGCAACAGACAGCGACGCAGCATTTCCTCTTTCTGACACTTCTTGCTGCTCAGTCTTGGAGTTCAAAGAAAGACTAAATGAGGTTAGAAAACAATATATTATATTTAATTAAAAGTTGGCATTGTGTTTTCTTCCAAGTATGAACAAATGAGGATAATAAGTACATTAGAACACATGATCTGTATTTCAGTTCCATCTGAGCATACACAATAAATCCCTCCAGGAAAAAAAAAAAAAAAAAAAGGAGCAAACATCATAGCAAGAATATTTGACCAGAAAAAAAAAAAAATCTTCAATTTTTCCCAAGTCCTCCTTCATATTCTCTGAAATACCAAATGGAAACAGACACTTAAAACCTTACATGGTACACAAAATATGCCAGAGAAGAAGAAAAACAAATGACAAGTACAGGACTTCATCCTCAGTATAACCATGCACATCTGCAGGGTTAGCACTGATGCTTCACACACAAAAATACGATGGTCAGCTGCCTATTTATCCCATCCCAACAAAATCAGCTTTGAGAAGTATTAGGCATTCACTTGGCAACAGTTTTAGCAGCAGGTCAGCACAGTGTAAATCACCTCGGAGCAGATGCCTTCCTGTCACAGGAAACACAGAGGGCTCGGAACGGGCTCCACCTCAGCATCAGCTAAAATCCTGCAAGCCCAGGGTGGACAGAAGCAGCTCACAGGACTGAACTGCCAGATTAACTGAGAAGTTGGTCAACTTTGTTTGAGTTTAATATCGTTTGTCGCTGGAAAAGTTATGATTAATCTTTTTTCCTTTTGAATTGAAACCGTTGTACTTCAAGGTTAATTGCCTTTAGTATTGCTTTGATAAATTCTGCACTTGTTTTTAATACCTGGCCTTTTAACAGCACTTAAATAGTCAAACTTGCTATTTTTCCTTTCAAAAAAATTTTAATGCAGGTTTTTTTCTTCTGTATTTGAAATTCTTTACATAGCCTCCTGAGATCATTTAATTCCAAGTGGGCTCTTGAAGAGCCTTCTGAATATTCCAAAGACTCTCAGAAGGTAGAATTTTAGGATACCAGGCAGGTAGGATAGCATGAACGAGTTTTTACTGATGTAAATGAAAGGAAGAGATTTAAAACAATCACAGTACTAAAACCCATCATTCCAAAGATAGCTTGTCACAGACTGTGAGGAGATTTTAGGCTCTGAAATTAGTAAGACTTCTTTTTTGGGCAATAATTATTTGACAAAGAAGCAATTGCAAATTCCATAATTTTTAGCCTTAAGTCTTTAACTAAACCAAACTCAGATTAAATATTGAGCTGTTAAATACTTTATTCTCCAACTATTTTAGCTTTGGTGAACAATGAACAGTTAAGCTAATCTCCATTTAAATATTCTCAATCTTCTCTATTTTAACCAGAGGTAACATATATCTACTTAAGAATTACCATTCTCTGTTAAAAATGGTCTTTTTTTTTCTCCCCTCCCAAATATTTCCTAGCAACAACTCAGTCTGCAAAATTTTAAGTGACCTTTGCTGATCTGCAGTTTCCTGTCATTTTTGCTTCAGTAGGGGTTTTGGCTGGCTTTCACTTCATCTGACATGCTTTAAGAGCATTTTCAAATTTTTCTTTTACAGAAAGAGGTACAAGAGATAAACTGTTCCGTAAAACTACTCTTTTTTTCTTTTTCTTTTTTTTAATTACAGGAAAGAAATGAAGATATAAAAATGGAAATGAGCAGGAACCAGTTTTAAACATATGTCTTTATGAATAAGGCTTAATCACACACTTCGTTTTCCAAACACAAAAAGTCTTTTGGAAATGTATTAATTAAAATTAAGTGCCATGGACAAGCGCTTCAGAGGGATGGCAGTCCTTTTCAAATTAGCATAACACTAGCGACAGGCATGGAAATTGGTTTAATAACCCTAAATAGTTACACCCCACTCCTAACACAAATGGCCACGGACAGCTCGAGCCCCTGAGGCTGCGACTGTACCAGTTTACGTGGTTGCTCTGACATTGGGTGGGTATTTCCAACCCGAACAGAAAGCACTGAATGCACCTCAATTATTATTATTATTATTATTATTATTATTATTATTATTATTATTATCATATAATGACTAGTGAAGCATACAAGGCACCAAAGCGTTGAACAACATAAACCGGAAACCCAAAGTAAACCAACACAAGCGACACCGAAAACTCAGCCAGCGAGAGACGCACTTTGTAACTTGTACGAACACAGTCAATATTGGCAAGAGATCGTTTGTTCAGTCATGATATTAAGTGGCCCAAGCCCCAGATGTAGGTCCAGGGTCAAGCCGTAGATAGAACAGAAAACCAAGCCAAAGGGATAAGCAGAGTCTTGAAGCGATTTCCTTCCCTGCCATGTTTTCCATGGGTGTGCTCAGAGCTCAGCTCGCTCCTACAATAACCCCAGTCAAACACCACTTTCAGGGCACAGCAAATGTCAGAACACACAACCTAAACCCCTGCATGCTTAACTCAGAGTCAGACACAAGCAACATTTTTTTTGTGTGCTCATGATTCAGGAGAAACTGGAGGAAAAATGCAGATCTCTGCTGATATGGATCTGAATACCCACAAGCTTTTCCCAAGTATTCTGATCATTCCCCTAAGTTCACACAGCTGCTCCTGCCGAATCCATTTCTGCTCTACCTGATTCCAGCAGGGGTTTTGCAGGTACTGCCAGCTGGTTTTAGAGACATGTAGGACAGAGAAAGTGGTTATTCATGTCTTTTATTTATTATAAATACATATAAATATGTTAAGCCACCTTTTGCTTCGTTTATCATGATGAGCAACGGCTTTGGAAAATCATCTGGAAAACTTAACCAAGCTGAGAAACAGGCAAACAGCAAGCATTAGCATACAATCACAGGTTCCTCTCAGTCCAAGAACGGGTTAATTTTTTAAAGAGAGAAAAATAAAAGCCTCTTACTTTGAAGCATCAATTGTTTTAGCAAGAGTACTGGACTTCCCCCCTCCTGTGAGCTCTGATCAAATGATTTCTATTTGGATTTGCGGGTGCAGTCCAACCCCAGCTGGCTACACAGAACCCCCTCTGCCCATGATTCTGAAACATTGCACAGTTTGCAGCTGGATTTTGCTTCCCCTCCCTCCTCTCAATCTGTTTCTAGCACAGGTTGATCATGCCAAAGCAAATTCACTGAGGTTTCCATTTCCAGATCTCTCTCCCTCTCTGTTTTTCTGTAGTTCTCATTCAAAACTGCTCAAAAACTTTGTAGCTCAGAGCAAGCGAAAAGCAACATTACGCTCACAATCCACTGACAGGCTGGGAAGGAAATAACTCTACAGATGAAGTTGCATGTGAGGGGGGAACCTAAATAAAGTAGAGAGTGGGTGTTTTGGGGGTCCACGTGAACTGCCAAATCTTTCCAAATGGAGGGGGGGGTGTGGGATTTAAGAGAAGAACAAAAAAGAAAACCCAGACTTAACTGATGGAAGGAAGCCGGGGCTGATGGCAGTGGAAAGAAAAGTGCACAGAAAAAAAAAAAAAAAAAAACCCAAAAAAAAAAAAAAAAAACGAAAAAAAACAAAAAAAAAAAAAAAAAAAAAAAAAAAAACAAAAAAAAAAACCAACAAAGAATTATTTTNCGAAAGAAAGGAAAAGCCCGAAGAAGGCAGAAGTCAAGGCTTGTCGTTACAGTGTTTGCAGAGGGCGGAGGCGGCTCCTGTGAAGGCAGTGCATTTCTCGGGGCAGCCGGGCACGGCCGCGCCGCCGAAGGGGTACACGGGCGACTGTCCGAAGGGGTTGAGGGTGGCGGGCAGCGGGGCGCTCAGCGCCTGGCCCTGGTTCAGGTAGGCCACCAGCCGCCGCATCTCCTCCAGGGCCTGCGCCTGCATGAGGATGTAGTTCTTGGCCAGGAGCAGCGTGGCGATTTTGGAGAGTTTCCGCACCGAGGGGCTGTGGGCGTAGGGGATGACGGAGCGCAGCCCGTCCAGCGCGTCGTTCAGGTCGTGCATCCGCCGCCGCTCCCGCGCGTTGATGCTGAGGCGCAGCGAGCGCTGCTCCTTGGGCTTCTTGCCCAGGGCTCCCCCCTTCAGCTTCCCCTCTCGCTCGAAGCCCGCGCCGCCCTTCACGCCCGCCTCGAAGCCGTCCTCCTCGTCGCCGCTCTGCTCGCCGCTGCTCTCCGCCGACTTGCCCATTGCCCCGGCACGGAAGTCCGCCCCGCCGCCCCCCGCGTAGGCGCCCCGCGGGCCCTCGGCGCCCCCGCGCACGGCCCCGTAGGCGAAAGCCGAGGGCCCGTAGCCCGGGGCCAGCGCCAGGTACGCCTCGCTGCCCAGCGACTTCAGCTCAGCCATCGCCGGCGCTCCCGCTCGGCCGCCGCTGCCTGGGCGCTGAGGAGGAGGAGGAGGAGGAGGCGGCCCCGCCGCTCCGCTCCGCTCGGCGCTGCNTTGGACCTGGAGCATCCCCTCTGTTTAAGGCACTGCCCCCGGATGCTGGAAGCGCAGGGAAGCACCAGGGCGCACACAGTGCTTGAGATCCAGTCGAGGCAGTTTAGGTGGGGTTGACAGAGGAGGCACCTGTTGTGCAGGGAGATTTCCAAGGCAAAGGCCCCATCTATCCCCGTTTTCTTCAGGGGCCCTCACAGTGTTCCTCCCTTCCATGTGCCAGGAAAAGGTTAGATCCATGATGACCCAGCCCTCCTCGAAAGATACTCTGCCTCCTCCCCAGCTGTGGGTACCACTAGCAGAGCGTGACACTGGGACTGGAAACAAACCACACCATGGCCTGCAGGGTGGGAGGAATCATCGCTGTAACTGGTGGTGTCTGAACCATGGAGGAACCTCAAGGAGAATCTGAGGCAACCACTGGCAAAGGTGGAGCTGCATGGAGAAGGACAATCAGGATGTTTAGTCCCATATTCCTGCATCAAGATGACAAGGGCCTAAACTTTGATTGCAACTGAAAGTGATCCCAATTTCTTTCTTTTCTAGAGTTTGAAGACTGCTTCATATTACTGAGGTTTGTATTACAGACAGCTTAAGGGCGCTCCAGACTTTGTCCATGCATGACACGTGCCTGGTCCAGGCCCCTCAACTGTCTGCTTGAAAAGGATGGGATGAATCCTGAATCCTGTGCAATGACACATAGATGTGATCAGGTGGATATTGCCTGCAGGCAGATGCAACCAGTTGCTGTAGATGCACCTGGCAGATTATCTGCTGCCATAAATAGCCTGGCTGTTACGGTGACAGGAGGCTTTTTCCAGAATGTGGTTTGTTTTTCTCTGGCCCTCTCCAAAACGTAGTTGGCTTGTCCTCTTCCCATCACCCCCCTGTGTGCCGTGCACTAACGTGAAATGATGAGCTTGTCTCCCTCCCTTCTCCGCTCCACATCAGAGCCAGCAGAGCTGGGATGAGCAGTGGCACATTCATCCTCAGCCGTGCTTGCAGAGCTGCTGCCTGAATGAAGCTGCTCCCCTGCTCTGTGGGTGCACATCTGGGAGGTTGTGTTTCTGCTTTTTGGAGGAGCGGAGCACATAAAACTGGCTCTGTCTGAGCCTGGCATCAGAGTGTGCAGCAGGTTTGTCCATCATACTTTTCACTGATGTTCTCTTACCTCACCTCCAGTGTTTGAATGTTACAATATGGTCACATCTCCCTTTTGCTCCCCTTATCGGGCTTATCCAACCATGAAGACCAATTACTGATTTTAGTAACTAAATTGTTTTATGAGAATTGAACCACTTAGCTACTCCTGGGACAGATCATTCCATATATTCATGGTGACACTCTGTATATCCACTGTGACTTTCAAATGCAAGTGAGCACAGCATGACTTCTCATCTCTGGAGCCAGCCCCACACTCCAAGTCATAACAGACAAATGGAAGGAGGTACCAGAATATCATCACTGGCATAAATAATTCCCATTAGAAAAATGTAGAAAAAATGTTAAAAGAAGGATTGTCCCCTGCCAGAAATTATTTACTGTTCTGGTAACATGTTAAGATCTTGCAATGAGAAGGACCAGTGGGGTTATAAACTCTCAGGAATTCTGGTTGTAAAGACATCCTGCAAGTGCTGTCAGCTTTCTAAGAATGCCACGTGCATCTAAGTGGGCTGAAAATTAGAAGCAAACACTTCTCACACAGGCTCTCCCATGGTTTATTAAACAGATTAGTTCTTCAAGGGTTATTTCAACACCAAAGGGTAGCTTGGGAGGTGCACCAGTTACGGGAGAACAGAGCAGGAGGATTTGATGCTTTATATGTAATTCCAAAACACACAGCTGAGAGAAATCATTTGGAGCCTGCATGAATCTGAAATCCATTCAGGTTTAACGTACTACCAAAAAGTGCACATGGAAGAATTTGCTTTGGACTTCTCCCTCAAATTGCAGCTGTTAATAGGTGTCTTTGAAAGTACTCAACCTGACTTCTCACTGAATCCTGAGAAACAGGAATTTACATTTTGATGCATTGGACTAGAACAAAAAAATAAAAAGAGTGACTTGTGGAAGACTATGGCAGAAAATAAAATCTCTTCCAAGTGCTTTGGGGAAAAACAGACATAGGCAACAGGAAATAAATTTATCACATGTTGATGAGTACTTGCCAGCTTTAAAGTGGGATTTGTTTCTTCCAGTGTTTTACATATTCAAAATTTGTTGTAAATATTTAATAATTTATAGCAGATTGTAATTGCTGTGATTATAACAGGCATTGTTAGTTCCTCAGGGCAGGACCCACACCTTCACTAAGACTCTTTCAAGTCACAAACATTTTATAAATAATAAGCAGCATCAATGATTTGGTTACTACATTCCCTACATGTGGCTCCATAAATTCAATTCTGTCAGCTTGACAAGGCAAAACTGCCTCCAAAGGGAAACCCTCCCTGCTGAGCCATGTAGAGGAGCAGCACAGCCTGCCAGGGCCACTGCCCATCCTTTGCTGCTGGAGCTGCTCCAGGACTACGGATCCCAGCTTCAGCTGCATCTTGTAGACTGCACTCATCCTTCTGGGGGGGAAAAAGTACATTGGGAGATTGCAGCACCTGTTACTACAGCAAGAGCTTGACTACAATTTATTTCAGTTTTAATGCAAAGAGAGGGAGAAAATAAAACAATTTTCTTCAATTTCAGCTGTAGTTCTAAAGCCTGAACCAAATTGTGGATCTCCCAGGGTCAGTGCCCATTACCTGAAAGTCCAAATGGCTGGAATGAGGTAGGACAAAGGTACAAAGCAAAAACCTTTACTCAGGGCTACGCATCATCCATCTTGAGCAGAAAAAGACCTCGGGAGTTGGTTGGATACACTATTATCAAAGTGTACAAGAATATTAGTTGCAAAGACTTCCACTTTCATTCAAAAAACTTGTTTAGCTGGACAACAGCATTTTTTGTTGTGGGGGACAAAAAAAAATGTGTCATGGGGACAAACATATGAGGGACAGACTCACAGATGGATTTTTTTCCCATAAGAAAAGAGGAGGGGGCAATGGTGAGAAATATAGCTCAAGACTTATCAGCCCCAACTGGATACTAAGAGCAGAACCAAACAAAATCACTTGAAGAGATCAGAAGAGAAGAGGTTTAAGAGAGACCAGTATTCTCTGAATGTGTGTTTTTTGTTTGGATGGGTCTGTCCAGCTCGGGAGTGGCGCGGGCTTGTTGGAATGGGGTCTGTCCCTCCCGGGCTTGTCGGGCCGGGGTCTGTCCCTCCCGGCTTTCCCGGGCCGGGGTCTGTCCCTCCCGGGTTTGTCAGGATGGGGTCTGTCCCTCCCGGCTTTCCCGGGCCGGGGTCTGTCCCTCCCGGGTTTCCCGGGCCGGGGTCTGTCCCTCCCGGGTTTGTCGGGATGGGGTCTGTCCCTCCCGGCTTTCCCGGGCCGGAGTCCGTCGCGTCCCCGGGGCCGGGCTGGCGGTCCCGTGCTGACATCTAGCGACCACCGGAGGGGAGCGGGCACCCACCGCCCCCCCGGCACTCCCCCGGCTCCTCGGCATCGATCCAGAGGTGGGCAAAGCGCTACAAGTTCCGAAGTGACCCCCAAGGCTGAGGGGCAACAACAAGAGCCGTGAGCGCGTCCGGGTTTCAGGCTGCAATCCCACACCTGTGCTGTGGATACCGGGAAATACAGCCCTGCTCCCTGCTGCGAGCACGTCAGGGTTTGTTTGGATCCTGTATCCGGGCAAACACAAGGAGGGTGGAAAGCGAAGAGGTGTTCAAGCATCAAAATGTGGGATTGGATCATTTTCTGCTGAGTACAAAAGGCGGCGGGATGAGCAGAGTTACTCTGCTAGAAGCTCCCTGGAACTGCTGGAGGTGGTGGGTGAACACTTCATCCCCTGGGTGTAACAGCAGAAAACCGGCAAGAACAGCCGTGTAGAAAGAGCTCAAGCAGTGGCAATGCTGTGCTGGGTCTGGCTGTTTGGAAGTGGTTGGTGGGTAGAGATAAAAACTCAGGTGGGGGAAGCAGACAGAGCTCGCTCTGACAGGTGTGTGCCAAAATCACAGGTCTGGACTGGCCAGAGCATGACATGCCGGCCATGGAAGCATGGCAGGAGTGCAACAGGAACTGGAGCTGCTGAAGTGCTTGTGCTTCTGCTGACTCCTTGTTTGTCACTTGTCTGTCATACAGCTGAGGCTTTCCCCCAAGAAATTCCTGAGGCATGCAGGAACATACCATTTTTATCTAGGGGAAGGAAGATCTTACAGCTAAGGCACAGGACTCTGGATGTAGGACTCCTGGCGTTAGTCCTGAAGCTCACTCAGGTCCTAACAAGGAGTTTGATTCTGCTTATAAAGCCTTGCCTGAGAAATTAGGTGGGTGTGCAGAGCCTTTGCTTGTGATCCTCCCACAGTACTTTTGTATTCATGGTAATATAAAAGGCAGTGAAAGCTTCCATTACTGCCTGATCCTGCGAAGACCACCACAATTCCTACAGCTTTTAAGAGCAGCATGAAGAGTTTCAGTACAGCAAAATGCTCACTCATGGATTGTTCTTCAGACAAAATGACAAAGTTAGGTTTCCACCAGCACTTGTCCATTCGACGACCTAGGAGGGCATTTTATGAAGGAGACTTCCAAAAGGGGAATCTTCATGCAACTTTAAAGTTTGTTTTGAAGCAGTTTATTCAAAGTTAGAGTTTGTTTAACAAGTACAAGACTCTGGAATAGGTTTTGGTCTGCTTATGTCACTCAAGTCATACTTCTCCCCCTTCACTAGATGGCAGCAAGAAGATAGCTATAGGGATTTGCAGGATTACTATTACTTTTTTCTTAAATACAGTAAACAGAGAGTTTTCAATTTGTATCCTGTTTGAATGGATTTCTTTAGCAGTCCCCTTAGACAGCAAGCTCTCAACAACCAAACCAACCAGCAGCCACCAAGCTGGTCGAGACAAGAGGCAGAGGAGTCTCAAACATCTCTTTTCCAGGTAGGAGAGGGGAGGCTCAGCGTAGCTACGGGTTTTGGTGCGTTTCAGCGGGGAAGGAGCGATTATCCGGTCTGCAGTTCCCTCTGCTGGCAAAGTCCCTTCTTGCGCCAGCCGGGCTCGGAGGCAGCGGCGGTGCCGCAGGGAGGGCCCGCCGGGCGCAGGGCTCGGCAGGCGGGACAGGCACTCCCAGCCGGCCTCGGGTGTGCTGCCGGGCCGCAGGAGCCCCTCCCTGCCCCTGGGGAGAACGAGGGGACGTCATTCTCTCTTCCCCATCTGGCCCCGCTGCAATCTTGCGGGCAGGATACAGGGTGTTTAGACCGGACGTACGGTTCTTGCTGCTCCCAAGTCCCAGTCTCCTTCTCCTGTTCCTCCTACCCGGTCTCCTGAGACTAGCAGCCCTTTAGCACCAGGGCAAAGTTCTTTCTGGCAGCTTGAAATGCGTGGACTATCCTTAGCTCTGGCTACACCATCTAAAAACTGAACAGCCGTCATTATTGCTTCTGCTGAGGGAAAGGATGTACAGATACTGAGCCCTGCTCAGAGAGGAGTAAGCAGGTATTTTCAGGGAAAGCTTGAATTCTCTTATGCAGAACTTCATCCCAGAACATTCAACTGCTGAAGAGAAGTCAGTGACAGGGACTCTTGAAGTCCAAGCAAAGGTGTTGCCTTCCTTCAATGACATAAACCTCGGTGCTGGGGGAAGCACAGGACCTGCAAGCACCAATGGGAAGGTGCTTGGTTTGCCAAGAAGAAAGTGTTGATGGAAGCAGCAGGATGCAGAAGGAAGGGGTGGGCTGGCTGTTCAGAGCTGAATAACTCTGTGTAGTCACGGTGTGGCTTGGTGAAGGTGGTGCACGGTCAGACTGGCAGTCCTGGGCTTTGGTGTCTGTGCTCAAACCCGTATAACAAGCCCACGTTGTCATATCCTTAAACCTCAGAGGCACTAAGGAAGGTGAAGGGGATTCTCCTGCTCACTGCCTTTCTGGCTTCTCCCACTGAGTGTGCTTGTTTGGCTCTTACACTTCTGCAGAACTGACCCATGAGAAGGGGAGGTGATGCTTGAGGTGCTTGAGAGAGCAGGGTGTGACAGATGGCCCTGAAGAAAAACGAAAAGGGAAAGATGTTCCAGTGGGTCAGGGCTGGCAGTGGATGCAGGATGTGCCATGATTCAGGGAAATGGGGACAGGCTTTCAATCAGAGGGTTTTTAAACCAGGGTTTTGGGTACAGGATGATGTCCAGACATCCTTTGTTCTCTTTCCTGCTTTTCCAGAGGTTTGTGCTTCTCTGGGAGCTTTCAGTTCCCTCCTGCAATGTGAATATCCCAACCTAATGAGTGAGGGAAAACTTGGCTCTTCTAATAAGGCAAGGGAGCAGTCGAAAATGGATTAAGAAAGGATTGAATGTGTCTTGTGAGAGCTTGGCTATTGATTTCTAACCGTCCCATTCTGATGTTATTACAGAAATGATTTTCTTCTGCACTGTGCAGAGATTAAATATTAATAAATAGAAAATTTAAGAAAAAGGGGGGAGAAAAAGACCAGATCCCAAGACATCCTGCTGCACAATTAAAAACCAAATGAAGGATTTCTGCAATGAAAAACTTTATTTCCTGAAGTTTTCTTGAGCTCAGAGCAGAAACATAAGGCGGTTTGATGAGATAACTAGTAATGTTTCTATCTAGTGTTTTGTAGCAGGGGTGTGTGATTTTGAGCTATGTGTCATTGCAGTAGGATGAGGATAAAGACAGAATAAAAAAGGGATGGAGATTTACTTAGATCTCATTCACCAGTGACCCATTTACTCACTGATGATGAAGTAAGGGGGAACACGCAGGTCTGCTCTTCACTTGCACTGCATCCTGCAGTCATGCTCAGTTCCATTAGGCTTCTATTTATTATTTAACAGAGGAGATGGAAGACAAGGCACCCCAAGGTGATTTTTATGTCCTAGACATTTCATTTGCACAAAGAGTGCACAAGCTGCTACTTCCCATGAACTCTGTGGTTTCCAAGTGGAACCCCCATTCCCTGGGTGTCTGCAGGAGGAGGTGTATGGACAGGCAGGCTCTGCATGTAGCTCAGGGCTCCTAGTGCACACAGGCTTTGCAAGGAAATCTGCTTCCCACTTGGAGCTCTCCTAGGAGAGCTCCACTGGTTGTTCTGCCCCATCTTCCTCCTCGTTCCATCAAACTGGGCACTAACGGAGACAAAAAAAGGGCACAATGAGAATCTCATGTCTAATTTCTTGCAAGATCTTTTTTCCTGTAGCAAGATATGGGATAATGGAAAATGGAAATTAAATTTGGAGGCATGGAATATGGAAGACTGTTCCTTTTCAGGGGAGTTGTAACCATGAGAAGGGGAATTGTTAGGGTCTTACCCAAATCATTCACGTGCTCTCCCAGCGCTCAGAAATGTTACTTATGTTGGTACATTATCCAACAAATTCACAGCAAAATTAGAGAATGCAGACAGAAGGGGAAGGAAGAGGAAACAGCTCTATGGTCTCATGAGCACAACCAAAAGCAGGATTTGACTCACTGCTTTTCTCCAATCTTGTCTTCAAGAGAAGTCAGTGGTGCTGCTAGCAGATTTCCATCCTAATTCAGTAGTTTTCAAGCTGCACAAGATGTTTGATCAGTGTTTTACATCCCAAAGACACCCTTCTTTCACAGACTCATGGCTGGATATGCCTTGTCTGCTTCTGTCTCTATTAATCTTTTTTAATGATCTCTCTTGAATTTTGTGGTTGGTTGTGGCTTTGCTGCTGTCAGTTCTCTGTGGCCTTGATGCTCAGCTATTTCAAGTCAGCCCATTGACTTTGGATCTTGCCCCCACATTACTCATTTCATTATGGTCCTGCAGCCTGTTCTTTGTTTCCTCAGCAAAGTGAGCTCAGATGGAACTTTCAAGCCTGTGGAGAGAGACCCAGCAGCTGGATGGCAGAGACACTGAGTTGTTCCTCTGGATTTAAGGGAATTTGGTAGGTAAATTTGTGACAAACACGTCAACAAGTGGAAACCTGGCCCTGGGCTTCAGATTCTGCTGTAGGGCTGAGCAGATGGGGCTCCAGTCTTTAGTCTTTTACTGATTCACTGTGTGCCTGAGGTGGCCCAGGTCTGCGAATCACTGGGAATCAAGAAGCTAAAAGCTTGTGAAACCCTGGTTTTAAATTGCTGGAGCTTCTGTAGCTTAAATAGTGGCTCCTATCAGCAGAGCTGGAGTACCCCACCATGCACACCCTCACTCTGTGCTGAAAATAAAACACCCTGAACTGAGCAGTGGTCCAAGAATGCTTACACAGGCCGTTGTGAGGGAGGGATCAGCTGATGGCCTCAAACCCTGGAAGCCACAGGAAATCTTTGCTTTCTGCCATTCCTCATGCTCTCAGCTGCTTTCTGTGCTTCAGTCCCTTGTCTTTAACAGAGCAGAGTTTGCAGTCGCGAGGACCATCCACGAAAGATCTGGGGGGCAGAGCTCCACCCATCCCCTGCTGGCTCTCCAGCGCAGTACCAGGGGAAAGGGAGGCAATGTCCTTCCTGGGTGTCTAAAAAGAGCCTGCAGATTACCCAGCATGTCACACCCAGGTTTAGAAGCACCATAAGGCATCATTTGGCAGACACCAGGCAATATTTAGTGACTACAGGAGCTATATATAAGGGAATTACGGAGGGTGTGAGAAAGCAGCACCTCCTCCCATCTGCCCCCTTAAGGGACGCAAATGCTTTGCTATAATACTGTTCCCTGAGAGCTGGAACTTTAGCAAATAAGGGACTTTATTAAGTTGTTAATAAGATTTCATTTTCTCACTAATGCTGCGGTGCTACATTATTAATTTAAAACTGTATTTAGCCTGACATGCTAAAGTGCTAGGCCTCATTATTAATGCATAAACCCATGCCTCTGTTGTTTAATTAAACACCATGATTATGAAGTTCTGATGTGGTTTAGTGATAGCAGGTTGGAGTGGCAGTACATTCCTGTGCTCAGATCTCCCCCATTCCCCCTCCTGCTATTTTCCCCTTTCATTTCCCTTCAGAAGCACAAATGCAGTTGTTGTTCTGCTGAATAAACACCACATGACAAATGATGTTGATCTTTCCAAGGTGACAGAGAGCTGCATTTTTATTTTCCTTGGCTTAGTTTATTATTGACCAGAGATTTCTCTCCTCCTTCTGTTAATGGCTCTGAAGGTGACTGTTTGTATTTCCCCAGCAGACAATATAATCCTTGCTCCCAGTAAAGTCAACAACCATTTCCAACTGACATCAACAGGGCAGAGTTTCACCCAGAGACAAGAAGAGAACTAGAAAAAAAGCCCGGGTTTTCTGTGTTTGTTTAGATGTGGTGAATTCTTGAACACTTGTTATCTTGGAGGTGGAGCTTGGTCCAGGGAAGAGGGTGTTGTGCTGAATCACATAAGAACTAATGGATCTAGATCAGAGTAATAAGCACTGTGGAGATTTTTAGCCCACCAGAAACCCTCTGAATTGGACTCAAGTGTTTTGGAGTCCTTGTTTCATGCAGCCCATAACTTGTTGTATCCTTTTTGATGTCCTTTGCAGGACCAAGGTTTTCTGAGCATTTCTAATAGACTTTCTGCTATTCACTCCTCTCCTTTCTCCCCTCAGCATTTGGCTTCATCATCTTATTCCTCCCTGTTTCTCATGATGATTCTTTCCGAACAGCAGCTTACCCAATCTGGCTTGCAGAGCCTCTTACTTTATTGACTAGGAGTAAAATTAAACATATTCTTATGTACTCTCCTGCTTAATAAGGATTTGCACGGATCAGCCCTCTGTGCCTTGTTTCTCTCCACACACCTTGCCTGTTTGTCTGTTCAAACAGGAAGTTCTTGGCTTAGAACCTCCCATCTCCCAAACTTTGGGGTCTCCTCTCTCTATTCAGGGCAAAGAGGGATTTGCTGTGTCCTTTGCTGGAACCAAATTTTTACCCCAAGTGTTTTTTCAGTCAAGGAGGAGAGGGGACAAGGAAGAAGTCGCATGACAGCACCGGGGTGCAGGAGCAGTCATCATTCTGTCAATTTCTAGCAGGGTAGGTAAAGTCCCTCTTTATTGCCATCCAGGTGAATTCACAGCTGACAACCAGTGCTTTGCTCAGCAGAGACCAAATTTTCTTTTTAAGTAGTCATTTGAAACATACCTCAGATTCTCTTCCTTGTACCACTCAAAGAAGAAAATTGTTCATTATAATCAACCGTCCTTCACTTTCCTGGCCTGAAAGGGAGTGCACAGATCTGTTCTCTCCATGTGCAAATACAACAGAAATGTTACCAAGCTTAACTTCCTTTAGTAGATGATTTTTTTAAAGTATGTGTTCAGCAAAGTAACCTTTCTCTAACAAAGAGATGACCTTTTTGCATTTATGTAGTGCTTGTTGCTAGGATTTAGATCTTTGCTGAAAGCTGTTCTTTCTTTTAAGTACAGGAGAAAGTGCATTTTCACCTCCATTTGGGTAAACTGTCATTTTCTACTGTTCACTGCTTTTCTCACCATGGAATAATAACTCGAGGTTCAGTGGGCTTTCTGAGAGAATGCATTCCAGGAGTGTGGTGGGGCCTGGGAAATCCTCCATGTTTGCTGGTGGGGGAGAAAAGGAAGAGGAGGGAGAAGGCTTCTGAAACGTTTCAGGCTCCTGAGTAGTACAGTTGCTCAGCTTTTACCATCAAATGATATTCAGTTTAGGAGGGTCATGCAGGTATTTTTATAATCACACACAAAAAGCAGCCTGTGGGTAGCAGGGAAGCTGTACCTGTATGCACAATATATTATTTTTTGGTGGTAGCACCAGCATCCATAGGAAGCCACTTTAGGCAGATTTAAGAGGTTTCTGCCCAACCGTGATACTGATGAATAACAGAAATAATCTAATACTACTCTTTGTGTGGCTCTGTTCCTGGTGCCATTGCAAGTCATCCCATTAATATGGGATGCAGGAGGTACCAGGTGAGTGCACATGCAGTGGGCTGTGGCTGAGGGGAGGGAGAGTTACACACACGTGTGCAGATCCCTTATTGAGACACAGAAATGACTCTCATCTCTCTTAAACCATTTCCTGTATTACCATCTTTAGTGAGAGACTAAAAGAGATTACCAAGAGCAACTTGACTTGTGACATCTCTTTTCTCTGCAAATTGAGCATGGAAAAAACCCTCAGTTCCTTGGGAACCAGTGAAGACCCTGCCTAGTGGGGAGAAAGACCCAAATACTTCCAGCATGTGCAGCTGCAGTTGTCTCCAAATAGAAACAGCCGAAGTCAAAATGTTCCCTAGGAATATTCACACTTTACTTGGTCAAAACTGCTCTTCAAACAGATGACTTCAGAAGCTGGATATGCTGTTTGACAGTCTCACAGAATTTCAGGAGGTGGAAGGCAGTATCATAAGCATTTAGGAATTGTGTAGAATAATTGGATTGAGTTTACTGCTCTGTGCAGAGTGCAGTGTGGTGTCCCAAAGGCCAGCCAGGCTAGCTGGGAACAGTCCCTCTTGCACCCTCTCTGTCTCACGTGCTCTTAGAAGAGAGCAATCGCCAGTTTCTCCACAACTGAAACAACTCAAATTAATCAGGTCCAAATCCATCCTGTCCAAGAGATCATGAATTCAGCAGGATCAGAAGCCCTTGTTTAAGCAGCCCCTGAAAGTCTATCAGAAGTTTATTAGTATGGTAATTTATCTGGATAAGCACATAAAGATGCTAATTGAAATGCTTTTTTTGGTGTTATTTTTTAAAGGCAGAAAGGTTGGAGATTTTCTAGGAAGAAAAGTAGAGTTGTCACTTATGTTTCATCATTTCATAATGTTATAATTTCATTATTTTCTTATGGTTAATTTTAAATATTATTTTTAAAAATTATTATATTTTAAGCATAAAGAACAAAGACCTTGATACTCCAAAGATTTGGGGCTCGTGCCATGTCTGGTTCTGGCCTTGATGCATGGAGATAGATTGAATTAATCAAACTTCTTCACACTGCTGTTTAATCGGGTTTACAATTAGCTGAGGGCTGCAGGTCTCCCGGGCCTATCAGCTGTAATACAGCAGCTCTGCAGCCACACACTGGGAGTGCCTCACAGACCAGATTGTCATAATGTGGCATGAAATTAAAGCGTGATGTTACTTGACAACAGAATTTATATCTCTCCCTCCCCCCCTTTCTTCTCTTTAACAGAGTCCCTACCTAGAGACAGGCCTCCCTGTCGAGCTGCACCCACCTGCTCTAAGCTACACAGCTGCCTTCAAAAGAGTTGCTGATATTATTAAACCAATCTGTGTTCCTTTGCATTCACTCTGATATTCTTCCCTTTCAGTGGCAGATTATTTGGCTGTGAGGAGCTAACAGGCATGCAGCTCTTAACTTGTTTCAATTCTTACTCCAGTGTATTGATCTCGTCTCTCCCTCTCTTCTTTCTCCCGGCACTGGTGTCTGCTCTCCCCAGACCCGCCTGCACGGTGGTGTCCAGCCTTCCCCAGCCCACTGGAACAAGCAAAGAGGACTGGGGAGCCCGGCTTTTCCATCCCTCACCCCTCACCTCTTGGCAAGCAAAGTGGATGCACGGTTAGGGAATGGGATTTATAATTCCTCCCCACACAAACAAGTCAAGATCTGGTGAACAACGCTACTAACAATGACTAATGAACTGGCTGTTGATGATTTTGTGTCATTCAGCAGACCTGTCATAGGAAGAGCTGGAAAGAAGAATGTAATGAACCCAGGAGGGGGCTGGAAAGAGGTGAGGATCAGGCTGAGTGGGTCATGGAGGATGTTGTTCCCCCCTTGAACTGACCTGGAGTCCAATCTAATTCAATGGACATCTCAGAAATCCATGGGCAGATCATGAAGTACCCCCTGCAGTTGAGGGGAAAGAGCTGGGGAAATGTTCCTGCTGGTGAGGTTTGGCTGTGGAATATTCTCCCCAGCTGCAGCCCTGGAAGGTGCTGGAATTACGCTGGATATGGAGAATCCCACACCAGGCCAGGAAGCCTGGCCAAGTGATGCAGGGGGATGGGGGCAGCTCTGGTCCTGCTGAAGGGAATGAGTGAGGCTCCTGCAGAAACAAGGTCTGGCCTTTGATGGTTTTGATGACACAGTTTGGTTTCTGCTCCTGGGTTCTCGTGACTTCTCTGGTCTGGGAGGTGGCCAGAGACACTGGTGGCCTGTCCCTTCAGTTTGTAATGGTGGATTCTGCTCGTTAGTTCTGTGCATTTTTCTTCCTCTGCTACCGAATTGGAAACCAAATCATATCCACAGAGCAGCACCCGGAGAGAGGTGACAGAGGTGAGATTCCTGTAAAACAGGCAGAATTAAAACTCCTACATTCACTTCAACTGTATCTGCTGCTTGAAATGGTACAGATCTACAATTCTGAGCATTATTTGGACATAATTAATCAGAGTAACCTCCATTTAGTTATCAAACATGGGAATAAAATGAATTTTGCTAATAACACTTCCCCCCTCCCCAAACTCTTTAAACCTCTGTCACACGTTGCTCTCCAGTCTTTTTCCCTTCCTTCATGGTCCTGAGCGTCTCCCAAGGAGGAAGTGATTATTCAGAAAATTGATTCTGCTCCCATTGAAGGTGATTACTTCCCCCATGCTGAACTCCACAAAAGCACAATCAGGTGCACAACCAAGGCAGTTGGAAGCATTTGCATCTTACACAGGTTGGCCTGCAAACACCTGTAGTTTTCCTGGCTGATAGCAGCCATTGATGGGCATAGGGGGTAAGGAAGAAATCAGGGAACTTTAAAAAGCAAAATAAAAAAAAAAAAAAAAAAGGACATTTTTCTGATTGAGAAAAATCAAGCTTAATGAACTGAGATGAAATTATTTCCTCAATTTACTTGGATATTTTAAATTAAAAGCAGAGTGCAACCTCTGCTTGCAAATTGCTGTAAACATTTCAATCACTCTCTAATTCATGGTAAAAGGGAGGGAAGGCTGGACTATGAAATACTAATCAAGGATCACTCCTGGGAAAGCAGGACTCTGTTTTCCAGTAGGTTTTTTTTCGGGAACAGAGTTTCTAGGGCTGTCACTTCACAAAATTACATATAATAGGTATGTATATATATATATACACACACATACATAGATATAAAAATATGAATATTTATGAAGAGTTTGCTAGTGACAAACCAGGCTGGCCCTGCAGACCCAAAGGAATTAATGTAAATTCCAGTCAACCATGAAAACCCACTAGAATTGAAGTGTATTTCAGCATGGTGGATAAAGCACATCAAAGAGCAGAATTTCTATAAGATAATTACACACAATGCAACTCTAATCACAGAAAGACTGTGGATATTGCTGATAAAGCGTAATAAATCTTTTATGACTATGCCTTGTTCTGCTGAATCAGCTTTCTGTTTCTATTGCACTAAACTCTAGATTCTTGCTCTTATTTATATATTTACAATTTGAAAAACCCACATTGGCTAAAAATTTACCTTAGATTCCATGAAAGGTTTGAGCTTATTTAGATTTTTGTTGTTGCACTTGTTGAAGTGCAGTGAGATAAAAACCAGCAGATATTTGTCTCTTCTGTCTGGCAAATCTGCAGAAATAAATTGTCTATAAGATGAGAACTCCCCTTTCTCTGTTATTTTAAGAAATTGGAATAATTTCAGTTTTGAGAGCTCAAAGAGCTCAAAATTCAGGCTCCTTCCTCCTTCAGGCTCCTTCCTCCTTCTGTAACAGATTCACAGAATGGTGGAGGTGCCAGAGGCCTCTGGACATCATGTAGTCCAGCCCCTCTTGGGCTACCTCAGGACCATGTCCACACCCATTTTGAACCTCTGCAACCCCTCTGAACAGCTGGTTCCTGTTCTTCACCCTCACAGGAAAATGTCTTTCCGTATATTTCAAAAGAATTTCCTACACTTCAATTTGTGCCCACTGCCTCTTGTCCTCCTGTTGGGCACGGCTGAGAAGGGTGTGGCTGCTTCCAGCTTCCCTCAGCTGCTCTGCCCTTACTCAAAGGTGTAAATCTGGGGACAGAGCCAGCCCTAGCAGCAGTGACCTGTGCCAGGGGTAGGGCCTGATGCTGGTTAAAACCCAATCCTGCATCTGTAGGGCAGCTGGAAACACGGAGCCTGTGGTCACCAGCTATTTCTAGCCTTTTCTTGGGGACCCCTTGTGTCTCACTGCGGATCTTGCTCCTTTATCAAAACATTTGGGCACCAGCAGACACATTGATAGAAGGGTCTTTACTGTTCTTTAATCAAGAAGCAAAAAGTTTGCCTTCTTCACGGGAGCTTTGCCCTTCATTTATCTTTCTGGCATATGGGCAGCAGAAGGTCTCTGCCTCTGACAGAGTGAAAGAGTCTTACATATGGCTTAATTACAGTAAATTATCAGCAAAGGGAAGAGTTTGCAGGGGGCAGCTGAATCCCACTCATGGGTTCAGTGAACGTCTGCCCAGGATCTCAGTGCTGAGCCACAATTCACAGGGACACTTTGCCCCACCCCAGAGGACAAACTGTTCTGAGGAAAATCCATCCCCAGGTGTCTCTCTGGGCTGGGAACCTTTCTGTAAATGACAGCATAGGAATCGTCTGGCTTCTCAGCCCTTTTGAGCACCATGACATCAGGGACTTATTTATATTATCAGCATCATCCTGGGTGTCACCCAGTGGGAAGTGCCTTTGCATGAAACTCCCCAAGATGACACGAGAGACCATGTCAGGACAACGGAGGCTTGCAGAAAATGTTCTTCCTTTGCCTGGTTTACATCGCATCTTTGAAAGTGTGTCCCTCCTGTGACAGTCTGAAGCGGATAAACAAAGTTCTGGGGAAATGGTAGGCAGTGTTCAAACACTGTGCTGCACTTTAATGTTCTCTAAGTTGTAAGGAAATGACTACAAAAGCCTTGGAAGAGCAAAGGAAGAGAGTTAGCTCAAGGCAAGGTGATATTCCCTCATTAAAATCTATTTGTGCAAAGTTAAGACGTCAAAGAAATTTTACTTGTTCCAGGAGGGTATGAAAGCCCATGTTATTAGTGATCAGAAGGGACTTGAGAGTCCTATTTGCCAAAGAGGAGGGTGTAGGGATAGAAATGAAAAGAAAAGAAAAAAAAAAAAGCATTTGAGCATTTAATGTTATCTGAGAAGAATAATGAATTCAACTGCTTTAAAACAACAACTCTTTGGATCATAGAAAGTAGTTTTAAGGAAAAAAAGTCCTCTAAATGTGGGTTGAGATTCTGTGTGCAGTTTTTCAAGCCAAACTGCTGCAGAGACACTGACAGTCCAGTCCCAAGGGCAACCAACCTTGTGTCCCCTCACCCATTTTACAGGGGGTGAATGAGGCTGTAAAAGACTCGATTATTAAATCTTAGATTATCTGGATGTGTGCTTGTGTGGGTGGTGTGTGCTGCAGAACCACAGGCAGGGTTACAATGAGATATTTAGCATTAAACGTGACACTTTTAATATATTCACTGCTCGGGGATGACATCCGGGGGTTTTACAATCCGAGAACCAAACCTTCCTCAGATGGAAGCTGTTCTGTTGTTGGTGGTGGTTTGGCCCTTCTGATGCAGGGTTTTGGAAGAATTAGCATTTACACCTGCATTCAGAGTTTTCTGAACAGCGGCTGGAAAAGGTTGCCCAGAGAAGTTGTGGAAGTGTTCAAGGCCAGGTTGGACAGGACTTAGAGCAGCCTGGGATAGGGGAAGGTGCCCCTACCCATGGCAGGGGGTGGAACAAGATGATCTTTTAAGATTCCTTTCAGCCCAGGCCAGTCCATAATTCCATGATTCTGTGTGACAGGGATCACCTTGTTACTCCATGCCTGGTAACCCCTGAGGATTTGTGCAGTGTTTACTGAGTGCTTTCCTTTCTCTTTCCCCGAGAAGCCACCAGCATTCTCCCATCTCTGCCTGGGCTGGGCTGTCTGCTTTGACAGCTTCCTTTATCACTGGCAGCCATGTGAGGAATGACCATATTAAAAGGTGAGGCTCTCTTCTCTGTGCTGATAGTAGCCGAGGCCCTCCCCCAGTTTTGCATTAATGCAGAGTGGTGATGTGGCCGCGGGCTGATTGCGTTTGCTAACGCTAATCACCGCGGGGCCAGGCGAGGTGAGGAAGTGAACTATATTTTATTCAGTTTGACAGAAGGAGGAGTCGAATGGAAATGATTTTTATCTCCGCTTGTGGCTGAGCTAAATTAATGCTACCTCTGGTGCTGAAAGGCTCAGCAGAGCAGATGTCTGTGTTTTATGTGCTGTCCTTGGTTGGGACACCGAACTGCACATCAGCCTGAGCATTAACTTAGGGACAAAGCTGGTCCCTGTCCCCAGCTGCATGGGCTGGGCAGCCTGCAAGATGAAGATGTAGGGAGTGAAGTCACAGTTTATTTTGCCTGCTTGAAACAAAGACAGGTCACCAGACATGAATTCCAAGTGCTGTCAGTTCCTTTCCCGTGGCATATACAGAGGGAAAACAAGGAGGGAAATACCTTAGCAACTCTTCAGCACAACACTAATTAATTGCTGAGCACCAGTGATGATTAGTACCCTGCCAAGAGTGTAGACCTCTGCCTGTATTGGTTTTATCTGAGGACCTCTGCATTCACAGACCAGGTAAATACAGCTGTGTGTTAGACTCTTCCCCAGTCATTCAAAGCTTTCCATCCTAGGAATCCTGGAAGCTTTCAAGGTTTAAACATGGGTAAGATACTGCAAGGGATAGTATCCCACTGCTGTGCCCTGGTGGGAGGGAGGGAGGGTAACAGAACCTGGTAAGCATCCCTGTCTCACCTCCCTCCTGGGGAGCTGTGGGCTCCTTGCCATGGGTCCAGGGTGCTCTGTGCCCAAGGGCTCTACAGGGGACTGGTAGGAGAATAATCAAAGCCTGCCATTACCCAGGCACCATGAAACCTATCAGAAAGCCTCTCATCTTGCATTCTTTTTCCTGGAAAAGCATCTTGCATTTACTTCTTGGGAACAGAAACACTGGGCTAATGACAGCTAGGTGAAAGCAGAGCAGTCACTGGAAAGAGAGAGGATGGAAGAGGCGCAGTGAAATCTACCCAGCAAATGAGGGAGAGATGGGAAGAGAGCGAAGAGGGAAGCAAATGTGATAATTGGCAGAACGTGGTGAGCAGTGCCACCCACACAGCGACAGGTGGGATGTTGGGAGCTAAGGCAGGAGCCACTGCAAGCACATTTCCATGTCTTTATTCTCCATATCATGCTCCTCTTCTCATTTCAAGGTCTGATCAAGCCTGACTATTGTCACCCCTTTTTGCTGTAAAGACACCTATTAATGTTGACAGTTGAGGTGGCTGGGGGATGTGATATTAGTACTGACAAATGCTGGTAATTTGCAAGCAATGTTTTCCCTCTAGCACCAGTGGGAAATCACCTAACCTTTGCCAATAATTCTCAACATAACTCACAAAATCTCATCTTCTATCATTATGAGGAGCAGCGTTTCTGAAAATTATCAGCTTCTGCTTGAATCTATCCATGCTGGACTGTAGAGGAGATGATATTAGTCAGTGTGTGAGGCCCACTGTAGTATTAAGGATTCTCTTACAAGACCTTTTTGCCATATGCTCTCTGATATTAAACATACTTGATTATGCTTTCAGATAGTTTTTTCCATCCTCTCACATTGGCTTTAACTATTTTTTAGCTGTTGCTATCAGATCAAATTTTTTTAAACCATGATTTACTTAACATGTCTGGGGAGAGCACTTGCATGTGTTTATGCTTTAAACCAACACTACTTAATCAATAACTGGTGGACTGGTGTCAGTGTAACTGGCACAGATTTGAAGGTTGCAATGGGGACAGTGAGCTGAGCATCTGACCTGCCACACTGAGCATAAGTAACAGATTTTCAGAGGTGCTGAGCTTAGGGCAGCTTCTTCGGAGAATACATTGAGCTGTTGGCCAGTTAAGTCTTTGGCAAATATTGCCTTAATTTTTCAATGGAGAATATACAAAGAAACCACACTGACAGAAAATATCCCGACACCTGTGCTGAGCCAAGGAGCCTCCTGAGTTCACACACAGCCTGAGCTTATTTTACAGAAGCTGTAGCCAAACAATGCTGATAGCAACTGTCTTTAAAGTGAAATTAAAATGTAATGAGGGTGGGAGGCAGGGACGAGCTCGCATGGACCATCTGAGCTGTTGCAATTCTAGAATTCATCAGTGCCGCTGAAAGCAGAGAGCGGCTGTTGTGTTATTGATGCAGGCAGGGAGCAGGTTATTGCATTATTGACATGCAGGAGGTGGAGAGAGATTACCATGTTAGCAGCGGGACAAGAAGAGAGATCATCCAAATGCAATAAGTCATTGTTACAGCAAAGA
>WAAG01045831.1:207991-221353 GCA_013390105.1 Tichodroma muraria
ACTGGATTCTGGCTTTTTATTTAATAAATAATTTTACTAACTTTTTTTTTTTTGTTAACTGTTTAAAAGGGGCAGTAAACTTTTCGAAGAGGCAAAGCATTGATCCTCAAACGAGTCTGATCCCTCACTGAGAGAGTATTTATCTCTCAAGTTCACTTATTTGCCTGTAGATAACACCTGTCTTCTCTTATATTTCAGTTCCCTGGATTTAGTTCTGCCTTCATCTGGAACTGCCTGCTCTTAGAGCAGGCTTCTTAATACCAAATCCTAATTGAGTAAAATTATTGCCCACTGCAGAGAAGGTGACTCAGTATGTAAAATATCCCCCCTGGAAAATACATCCATGAGCTGTGTTCATGGGTCAGAGCTGCTGCTCAGAGAAGATCATGCCAAGATGCCCCATGGATAGCTGTGAGTTTTGGAGCTGGCCTGAAGTGATCAGCTCGTATCCTCTCGGATTTAATTGGCTTACGGGGTGACTTCTGATCCCTGATCCCCAGGGAAGGAGCCACAAAGATTGCGGCGTCTGCAGCAATCTCATCTGTCCAGGGCCGCAGCCAGGGAGAGAAGAATGGCTGCTTAATCAGACACACAATCTAAAAATGTCACATTATTATTTATGAAGTGTTTAATAATCACACCACAATCATTGGACGCAGTGAGGTGGAAAAAGAAAATGTAATTTTTCAAATAATATATTCGAATTCTCTTATTTGGGGAGGGAAGAAAAAAACCTAAGTAAATTATTTCTTTTAATTTGAAAATTACAGTTTGTGCTCGTCTTGCAACAATGCCTCATTTATGTGTGGATGAGAAGTCACAGGCAGCTGGGGCAGTCTGGAATTTAGCAGTTTGTATCAGCTTGATGTGCCCTTCTGCTGCCCACATGCACCTTTCACTTGCTGTTGTAAAACCCTGCAAACTTTGTTCAGCAACACACCTAGTCCCTAAGAAACAGCACACTGGGAAGTTCAAACCTGGCTGTGATGTGAATACAAACACAAATCTATGGGGTTTAGATAAAGCTATAGGAAAATGGCATTTTCAGCTGGGATAAAGAAACAGCTCTACCACAGAAAAACATTTATTTATCTGTCTCAGGGGTGGCTGGAAAACTAAGTCCATGTGGAGAGATGTGGGTCTGGAACCTGGATGGGTGCAGGGAGGATTTCTGCTGTGGGCATGGATTTCTGTGATGCTGGAGAATGTGACTTGTCTCACAGGAAAGGCAAGCAGACACCTGTGCTTGCTGAGGGAGAAAGGGGAATACAGAGTGTTTCTTTTCAGACAGAAATTAATCTGTAAAAATGAATTGGTGTAATTTGTAATTATTAGACAGGTATGTCTGGATTTGTCTGTATGTTTCATCTGATATCTCTTTCACCTACTATCTTTCCCCTTTTTGAGCAGGGAAGTATCTTGTATGAGAGAGCTAAACTCAAAAATATAAACCTTTATCCTCTCTTGCTGTTTCACATCCTTCCTTCCAGACTGGCCTTGTCTTTACTGGTGCCTTGCTTCATTTTCCTATTTTCACATCACTGCTCATGTTTGGAGAAGGGTCCTCTGAGGAGCTGAGCTGTTCCCTGTCCTGTTGCAGGAGAAGGGAGTTCAGAGCACGTTATTGCTCCAAGGCTGGCACCTTTTGCTGCCTCCTGGTTTGTGTGCCAGCACGACCAGCAGACAAACAGCCGGGGGGATGGCAGAGCCCAGGCACGTTGTGCTGCTCAGGAATTCCTGCTCCCTCTGTTGGCTGCCTGGCTCTGGAGCCACGGAGGGAAAAAGAAATGCTGTTAGGTTATGTCAGGCAGAAACAATTTCTCTACTCCTAATTGCTGTGTGGCCAGTTCTGTAGGTGACTACAACAAATTTTTTGCCTCAAGAGGACCCCCCCCCAGCTGCTTCTGAATCTGGTGTGCTGTGGAAAACCCTGGGAATTAGACCTTGGTTCATTTAAATGCTTCAGTCTGAGTCGTGTGTCTCTGTGGGAGGAGCAGTGTGAAGCTGAGCTCTGTGGGGCCAGGTCTGGGCAAAATGAGCTTCAGGGGACCTCCAGCACATCCCTGGGGAAAAGAGCCTTCACAGTCTGCTGTGTCCCCAGATTTGTCACCTGTGCCTTGGGCCTAGCTGTGGGGATGGTGCAGGGTGCCCAGCGTGTGCCTCTGTGGTGATGCCAGCAGTGTGCCTGCACACACCCTTGCAGCAGGAAAGGGCCTGCCTGGCTCCTCACTCCCTCCTCCACCAGCACCTCCCACCCCACCGATGGGCAAGAGATGGGATGGGGAGGACAGCCCAGTCCCACACAGGCCTGTGCTCCATACAGCTCCCATGGATCATATCATCTCTGCTGATTAATGCAGTGCAATCAACAGTTTAATATGTTACTACTAAATACGTTAATTATATTATTCCTTTCTCACACTGCAATCACTAGATTTTTATGCTTTGATGCTAAATCTAGTAAAATTTTAAATTGGAGTAATTAAATAATTAGCTGTAATATGTGACAAGCCAACAAAACGATTGCTGTTTTATTATTTTTGTGGTGACAACGTTGCTTCTGTTTGTGTTCAGGCAGCCAGGTCTTGAAAGAAGTTTACAGTCAGAAATATCATCCTATTTCAGACCAGAGATCTCTGCCAGAGTCAGTTTTGACTGGGGGAAGTAACTTGTATTGTCTTGAGCTCCAACAATAGCTCTCCATGTTTTTATGACTTCTCTAAGACATACTTCGCCACCGCTCTCTCCTTAAGAATTATTTCTACACTTTTCCAAAGCTCTACTGTCCCTAATGGCTTTTCCCTCTCCGTTTAACCTCACACTTCAGTGCACTTGTTTAGGCTTTTATCTTTGGTTCAGGGCTCTGGCTGCTTTCTGCATGCCTTTTTTTTTTTTTNNNTTTAGATGTATATATATTAGGTGCCCAACACATCCCTGTGACAACCAGAAAAAGAAATATCCTCATTTCTGCCTGAGAAGCTCCTCCTGGGGAAAATGGGTTGGGTGAGGTTTCACAGTGCAGCACTGGCAACTTGAAATGTATAAAACTGGACAGCCTTGCAAGAGAAATAGATCTACCAATGCTGTGTTATGATATGCTCAGAAATCAAATATCAGTTTAGATGAGCAGAGAGACTGGCAGCACAGGCTTGGGTTCTTCTCTTTTGTTTTTCCTCTCTATTGCTTCTTCCACTCACTCTGGTTCTTCCTCTCACTCTCCTGTTTATTCATGTGGCCACGTGTTCCTTGGGCAGCACACAAAGTGCTTGGGATGTCACTGGTTGAAGCAATTATAATTACAATATTTTATAAAATCTTTTGGAGATCATGGAGATTTTTAAGTTGGCAGCTGAGCTAGGTCCTTTAATTGAGACTGTGAGGTTTTAATGGAGCCTTTCTTTGCTTGTTTGTTAATTCTAACACCAGCCTGTGTTTCTGACAGGTTACCAGGAGGAAATCCTGCTCTTGTACATTATTCAGGACTCTTTAGGTGGGTAGGGTCCTCCTGGACCACAGGCTTTGCACCCTGTGCACAGGTTCACCTGTTTCCAGCAGCTTCTTCCAAAACCCGAGAGCAGCAGTGATGTATTTCACAGCCCCATGGAGTGTGAGGAGAAGTGACAAGATTTTCCTATAAATATGACTCTAATCACACAAATGTGCAAACCCCTTAGGAGGCATCCAGGTGAATTTCACACTCTGTGATAGGTTTTTGTTGTTGTTTCATTTTCTTGTCCTTTTTTTTTATCCCCCCTAATTTTTTACATCGCTGCAATTTCTGAGATGCACCTCACCTTTTTTTCTTGTAGACAGCTCAGGCAACATCCCCAGAAACACAAAAAGGATCTAAATTAAATACTTCACAGCAATGCAGCACTTTACAGCCTTGAATTGACTGTCAGTCCTCACACTCTCTCTCTTGGCCAGCAGCATAAAAATAGGCTGTCTCCTCTAAAATAAGTGGAAAACAAAGAAAAAGAGCCATCTTATCTCTGGTTGCCCAGCAGCACCATCAGATTTACTGGGTGTACATCAGGGGTTAATTTGGCTTAGAGAGATTCTGGTTTTTAAAAAATAAGCCTCCAATTTTCCTCTCATCCTATCTATGCTTTTATATGGTGGGTACCAATACAGTAATGACACCAATACCCTGTTAAACACAAAACTGCCAAGCCTTTTGCTGCTGTTGTTTTTTGAACACTAAATATGTTCCTAATTTCAAGCATTTTACATCACCTGTATGTGTCTGGCATCACTGCTCCCTGAGATGCTGCTTGCTGGGATATGAATTTTGTTAGCTTCCCTGGGGAAAATTCATTCTCTCACTTGTTTTAACTTCTTGTTTTAATCTTGAAAAGGAGCAGTAGGGAGTAACCTTGCAAAGTAAGATGGATATTTAAGGGGAAAAAAAAAAAGAACGTAAATGTTGAGCAGGCCTTTTTTATATATGTAAGAAGCACTATTTTAAAATAATAATAATTAGAAATATAAATGTAGAAACACTCCAACAGATTTTTAGCAAAATTAGTGGAAACCCAAAAATAACACTGTAAGAATAATTAAGGCACTTTACTTCTCACTCCTTAGGCATTTGGTAGGCTTGGCTCTTGTACAGCAGGAGCTGGATATCAGTGCAGGGGGAGGGCTGTAAAGTAACTTACACCAGGTGAAGTCTGATGAGATGTAACTTAAATAGGTGCCTTTTAGGGCATGTTACAATAGCTCTACCTTTCAGCCCATTGCAGCAGCCTGCTTGCAAAGCAGTGGGATTTATTGTCCATCACCTCCGGTGCTATTTATATGGGTAATTTAATTTAACACCAGCAGGAGACTTCAAATAACTCTCCCCAGCATGGGAAGAACAATAACCTCGAGTGCATATTCACACAATATTTCTGACCTGCGGGGCTGGCCAGGTTTGGGGGGGATGTGCTTTTTTCTGTTTGGAGGATAACTGAAGGCAGATATGCCCCTGCCCTCTTTCTGTTTTATTTAAGGGGTTTCCTAATTCTCGTTTCTCAGAGCTGTGTCTCCAGGAATTGTCTTGTCCCTGCCATTTCTTCCTCCCAGCTCTTGCATTTGCTGTAGTATATTAAACTGCCCAAATCACATCTGCATTGATGACCAAGCCTCGATCCTGGATTTCTTTTTCTGGACAATACACAAACCCAGTTTCAACAACTGACCCAGAAGCAGAGTGTGTGGCTCTTAGGGGACAGGGACATGGTGGGTAAGGGATGGGAAACTCAGAACTGCTTCCTTTGCCTCGCTGCGCCAGGCTGTGTTTGGGGTGCTGGCCCCTCTTGTTTTGGCTGCCATGACATTAAACCTCAGTGGAAGCGCCAGTTCCACCAAGTTTCTGTCCCACCCATTGCAATATGGTGCATGTCTGTGTCGAGAGAGCACTTCTAGGCTTGTGGAAAGGTGCCACATGCTTCCTCGCCGGTGAACAGAAATAAGGGAGCACTAATTAGGTCTGTGGTGTTGGCAGGGGGATCCATGTGTCAGGAAAAGAAAACATGGTGCTCTGCAGAAATCCAGCCATCTTGCCAGAGTAGTCATCAATATGTGTGAACCAGGAGGAAGAGTAATTCTGCATTTAAAGAACACAACGCGGGTTTCAGCGCCAGGCTCCCGTGAAAGATGCAACCTTCCGAACTGCGCCGTGTCTGAATACATCATTTAACTTTATCTCACAGTGCAGCTGCCTCGTGTGATTCCAAATGTCATCAGGTTTGGGGAGATTTCTGAAAGGGAGTGTGCTCAGTGTGTCTTCGGCCGCCTTTATTAATGGAACCAGAGAGCGAACAACTGCAGACAAGCGGTTCTGCTTGGCCCATGGGAAATACTGATGCTGGTATTTCATCCTGCAAAAATTGTTGGCTGGAGTGGAAGTTTTCCAGGCTGGCTACCAGTTTAATTTAGTGCATTTACGTGTCTGCAAATTTGGTGGCCCAGGTGAGCACAAGATGCTCTGACTTTTCCTGCTGGGGTTACTCCTCAGCTTTCATTTCCTTGCAGCACTAAACCCTCCTTTATTTTGGCTTCCTCCAAAGAGGGCAACAAGAGGAGCCAATTCCCAGCATCAGCTCCACTGCCCTGGCCTGAGCATGTCCAATCCCAGCATTTTGCATTGGCTGCATCACATGAAAACCCTCTGTTGCACCCTGCCAGATGCTGCTGCTCCTTATACTGCTGCTCCACAGCAGCTGAGTCCTGCCAAATCCTGGAGGCATTCCCACCCCTCACTCAGGGTGCTGATGGCTGAAGAAACATGCTCAGCTTTTTTGGGATCTGCGTTTAATTATTGCACTCAATTAGTCACTTCCCCCACCCCCACACTTTATTTATAATTTTTTTCCATGTGGCATGAAAAGGTTGTAGCCAAAAGAGATGACAGATGATTCACGGACAACCTTCTTTCCTGTTTTATACACCCAAGAACTTTGGGAACCAGAAAGCCAAGTAATTTTTGGACTAATGCAACAGCTCCTGCTGGGGCTGTGTACAGATCAAGTACCCAGCCTCTCCCTTCTCCTTCCCTTTGGAGGCTCTGGCACCTGCACATTGTGATTAATACAGGCATTGCAGGTAAAACTGAGCACGTTGCAAGGTTTCCACGAGCCAAAGGCCATTTCACAGGAACGAAGGCCGTTAGGGAAAATAAGGGCATTGCAATTTCATAAAATGCATGGAGAGCTGGCTCTGAGGGAGACACACTACCCTCCTTTGAGAGAGCACCCCAGAAAAGCAAAGCTTTATTTTCCCAGAGCCTTGTAGTACCTCCTTAAGTTCTTGAGCTGTTACAGAAAATAGGAGCATTTGGGCCCTATCAGTGTAATAGCTAATAACAGCCTCGCAGTTTACTTATCTACCCAGGAACCCTTTAATATACCCAGTCATTTCCTAACAGATGGGAAGCAGGTATGGAGGAAGCCCAAGCAGCTGGTCCAAGGTCATAAGGGAAGGCTGTGGCAGAGGCAGGGCTGAGTCTGAGCCTGCAGATCCTGAGCCGGATCTGTGACCAGTGCCATCCTCGCCTGGGGAGCATCAGGAGAGAACACACGGAGAGCCAGGCCCTGTCCTGGGCTATCCTCGGCCCCATCTGCTGACAGAGAAGCTCTCAGATTGCTGCTGAGGGCTGAGGCTGAGCTGCCCTGATGGGTTCTGCAGCCTGACCTGGAGCTGGGGTCTCAGAAGGAGGATCTTTATGGATGGTAGCCAGGATCTGGCCTCATGCAGGAGCAACTTTACTGGGAGACCTGAAGGAGCTGCTCATCTTGCAGAATGCAGACATGTAGATATGTCTGTATCTATAAACCTGCCCCACTCGTGTGGCTGGTGAGGTTCAGCTCAGTGCCAGGGGCTTTGCTCCCCTCTTCACTGAGCCCACCCCCCCCATGCTCGCCATGCTCCCAGTCGATTCCTGTTTATACAGAATTTCCATGTTAATGTTTTGTTTGGTGCCTCTTGCAGTGAGATGCAGCAAGGTGTTTGTACAAACACCTCTAGGGAAAAGAGAGGGACCTGCTGCTTTGCCCTGCAGCTCTCTGACAGCCTGGGAACACCTCGCAGAGGGGATGGTCCCTCCTGGGCTCCCCAGCACCTCCTCTGGGACCCCCCAGACCCAAGAGGTGACATTTTAAAATCTGTCAGGCTGTTTTAAAGAGGGCCATGTCTTCTTTTAAAAACACTTCAGGGAAACAGATGCTTGAGTTGTTCTTTAATCTAGAAGGTAACTGCTAATTAGTTTTGTATACAGCATAAGCCTTCGCTCCACATGGCATATTTAGTGTCAGCAAAGGATCCCTGTCAGGGACTTTATCTATTTGCTGTCCTCCCCTGGTACTCAAGAAAGAAACGGAGATTCCATCACCAGCTCTGCCTTTCCACTTTCATTATTGCTCTCTTAAAAATCAAATCATGCATCCTCTGTTGTTGAAATGGGGTGTTTGGAGGAGAGGACCAGACGCTTCCCCCTGGCCCTGCTCACCCTCTCTCCACCAAGCCTGCACGGCTTCCACGTGTGTGCCGTGGTGGCACGGCAGGTTTTTTCTCTTTCAGCAGGGCCCCTCTGCCACATGGGGATTGCACATATGTGGGAGGAATACAGTGCATGGCCCATTTGAAGTCATCTTTATAAATATTCAATTCCCCTTGACGCAACGGGCAACACAGCAAAGCAGCCCCTCATGGTCTTGCATGCCAATAATTTGCAGATTAAAACTCCTCCAATGTGCATCTCCACAATGGGGCCTGCCTTATCTGGAATGGGCCTGTGAAACTATTGTGGTGATAATCTGGGGATTAAGAGACTTTAATAAAAAGCTTTGACATGACAGGTCATAGCTGCTCCGGAGGAAAAAAAAAATAGGCAAAAAAAAAATCAAATCTGTTACTCCCGAATGGCTTAATCCTGTGTGAGCCAGGATCCTCACTCTCCAAGGGTGCCAGGGGGATTCAGAGGCACTCAGCACCTTGCTCCAGGAGCTCCTGGTCCTCCAGAACAGGGTTAATTGCCTCCCGAGCCTGCTGTCCTCGCTGTGCCCTCTAAAGCCACCCTGGGGGGACTCCGGTGCCTTTCCAGAGCTTTTCTTAAAATCCACCATTCCAGGGCTGCTCCTGCCCTTAACCCTTGGCTGCAGAGGGTCCACATTGCCTCCATCCTCCTGGCCATGGCCCAGCCCATGCTCCTTGTGCTGCTCCTGGTGTGTTTTGGGGAGGACTCCCAGTTTGGGACCCCACACGGAGCCTGTGCCCACCCACATTAATTACATTTGGGTTTCTCACTGAAATACCAGGCTGCAGCAATCCTCACCCAGCACTTGTCTCTAAACAAACTGTTAATATTTTAAGTGTCTTTCATGAGCCTGAGTCTAATTAATTAAAGGTTTATGAAAAACAATTAGGTTTTGATAGGGATCACCTTCTCTGGAGTCCCATGTCTGCGCTGAAAAAAGAGAGGGGTTAGAAAGGCTCAGGTTGAAATTTAGAACGGCAGTGAATAAGAGAATACACAAATCCCACATGGATTGGGGAAATTAGGACATTTGGTGCCAGATTGTCTGACTAATTAGATTTCTATCAAGTCCTCAGGGACTGGCTGATGCAGCATTTTAATTTAAAGCTGCAGCAGTAGCAACAGCAGCTTCTTTCCTTCTTCTCATGCTCTTTATATCAAATGGTCTGTGTTTCCCACCAGCAATCATTTCCCTTTCTAATGCTTCTAATGGACCTCTGTAAGGACCAAACCTTGTCCTGTGGTTTGCAGGATGGGTCTGCTTTGCTGAAATCCAGCACACTGCTAGGTTTTGTTTGAATGAGAAAACCCTCAGTGCCTGCAAAGGGATTTTCCCATTACATGGAGCATGGCATTCCTTGACAGATACGTGGGATAAACTCACACAGGAAAAAAGCTGGGCTGCCTGGGAGTTACCCAGTTCATCAGCCAGTTTTTATAACTGAGAGCATCATCAAAAATTGTTGTATTCCACAGAAACAGGAAAAGCAGACCAAAGGAAATATTCCAGCATGCTCCTCTGTGAACTTGCTCTCTGAACATTTTACCAGGCACCGGGAGCTTTGCATTCCAGATGAAATATTGGCAATTCCTTGGAGTCAGTTCATTTCCACCCCGAACCACCTGAAATTAAGATCAATGCTCAACAGATGCTCCCTGCAGGGAGAATAGGGTGGCACTTCTCTCAGTCATATTCATTCAAAATACAGTGATGCAATTGCTCTGCAGCCAGATGGGGGCTGGAAAACAGAGCAGGTTGGTGGCAAAGCCCAACTCCAAGGTCCCTGTCCCTGAACTATATTGCTGGTCCAGGTGCCTAATTTAGAGCAGCTGCCTAACTTTTAAACCTGTGAAGTTAAAGGGACTGAATTTCGGCTAAATGTGTATAGAGCAAAGCACAAATCATCAAATTGTCAAATTCCTACTTAGTAGGCACCTAAATTTAGTGTTAATTGCTCCAAAATTAGTTAGCATTATTGAAATAGAATAAGTGGGGGTTTTTCAAAGCCATTTCTTACTTGACAGTATGAGATTGCAAATATTCCTGTGATCTATTTAATGAAAAATTATTATGCTATTATTGCTATTTTATATGATGGATACATAATTAACAGTGTCTGTGGAATCATTTCTTCTTCCATTTTGCTCTACTTCTTCCAGATTATTTTATCAAAAAAAAAAAAAAAAGAAAAAAGATAAAGAAATAAAAAGGAGATAATGGAATTATATCTTATGCTTCAATGAAACTGAAAACTATTATTCTTCTCGATAACCAAACCCGGCAAAGTCAACCATTCCAGTGAATATTAAACATAAAAAGTACATTTTAGATGTATTATGAATCTGCAGCTAAGTCTTTAACTCATTGCTTTGTGAAGAGGAGTTCAGCAGTGGAGGGAGCTCAAATGAAATCACAGCCTCTGAAGACATTGAATTTCCCAGCGTTCATTGATTGAAAGCAGGCCTGTAACATTATTGAAATGGTTTCACTTAACCTCATTTCCCTGTTCTTATTTTGTTATGCTTTTTGGGGAAGGTTATACAATACTTATTTACTCCTGTCAGTGATCCCTAGATGCTAAAAGTGATTTAAGCCCCCTGTGATCCAGCCAGATGCACAGTGCAGGAGCAACAGGAGCCAGGCAGGGACCAACAGCCCTGCTTGTGGCCTGATCATTTCAATTTACAGGCGATGTGCTAAAGAGGGAAAGGGCCAGATACTGCTGTAAAAGCATTAAGATCCCCAGTGATGGATGGGATCCCACTGAACTGGGTAATACAGGAACACAGCAAAGAGGACATTCCAAGCCCCCAAGTGCCCAGAGAGGCTGGGCTCTGAAAGATGCCATGAGCATCACGGGAAGAGCAAATGAGTTTGAATTTCTGTGAAAATGCAGCTCTTATTTGGGGTCCTAAGAAGGATCTTGGGTCCCTTGAAAAGCTGAAGAGCCTGACTTCTCACACCCAGATCTGTGGAGCCATGAAGTACTCCTACAGTTTTGTGCTGGTGCTTTTTCACCTTTGAAATGTCAGAACAGATAGAAAAGGCAGAATGATGATTATAAAACATGCTTTCAGCGAGGTGCTTCTGGACAGAGATGCTTTTTCCCTTCACTGTTTTTCTCCTCACCCAGCAGATAAATATAACAGTTTCCAAACTATTTGGATTAACTAGAAATTAATTTTCTTTCTTCTCCTTTTTCTTTCACTGAGAGAAAAACAATGGAACAAGTCACCGTTTTACATTGATGATACTTTCATTTCCCTATCTTTCATTTTAAATCCCATTTTATTTTCAAATTAAAGCAGGGCACATCCAGAGAATAATTCCTCTCATTGGAAGGTAGTCATCAGAAATGGGAAGGAGAGATGTGCAGTTTGTGCAGTTTCTGCATTGTGAAACCTGGCTGATGTGTCTACCTGAAGTATTCATTTGAAAATTATCAAAATGTGATCATTTTTCCTTTTCTTAAATATAATGTTTTCATTTAACTCTGCATTATGCCCATGAAAAATTGTCTGTGGCTCCATGAGAACTAACAGAGTTTTGAAAATTAACTTGTTATCTGCAAATGCATTTATTTTGGTTTACAAAGTGCATACTGTGAAAGCACTGCCCTGAGTGACCATGATAAATATTATTCTTATCGTTCTGTGAATAACAATCTGTTGAACAATTTGAAGATTGCTTCCCAACCATAATCTAACAAATCTAGCCAGAGATTTTGGAGAAAAAGCCAAAAAGTCTTGCTTCAGCAGTTTCCAGCTACAAATAGCTTTGTTTCTAATTCAAACACTTCCAGGATTTATCCATATCTCCTGGTTTTGAGCAGGAAGAGTAACAATTATGAGGGGAAGGGGCACAGGTCCTGCAGGCACCAGGGCTGACGTGGTGGTGGGCCCCGTGTCAGCCTGTGGAGATGTGACACATCATTCAATCATTCTGCACAGTCTAAAAGTGAGTCTGAGGTGTGTGGAAGGTGCCTCGCTGCCTTCCTTCAGGCAGCTGGGAAACTGGGACAGGGCTGCTAAAAATCCTGGGGACAGTGCATCATTTAACCATTCCTTTCATGTTGCCCATCCTCTTGCTAGTAATGTCAGGCCTTTTTGCTCTCTACAGCTGCCTGCGAGGAGCTGGTAGCCAGGTGGGGGTCGGTCTCTTTTCCCAGGTGAGAAGCAACAGGACAAGAAGAAATAGCCTCAGGTTGCACCAGGGTAGGTTTAGATCGGTGAGTAAGGAAAATTTCTTCACTGGAAGGGTTGTCCAGCACTGGCACAGGCTGCCCAGGGCAGCTGTGGAATCCCCATCCCTGGGGGGGTTTAAAAACCCTGTGGATGTGGCACTTGGGGACATGGGTTAGTGATGGGCTTGGCAATGCTGGGGGAATGGTTGGACTCGATGATCTTAGAGGGCTTTTCCAACCTAAACGATTCCATGATTCTATGATTCTAATTAGTCTCATTTGCTGACACACAAGCCTTTAATTGCAAGCTGAATAATTAGACATATCTGCATATGCAAATGAATAGGGTTATACTATGTCACTCAACATGATTTCTCTGGAGACAAATAGCTCTCTATATTTCAGGAGAGAATATGATATATTAATTTACTTAGACAAATAACTTTATTTAGAACGAGCTGCTCTCATGTTTGTTTATATAAAGCAATAAGAGAAGAAATAGAAGAGATTTTATGTGGAAGGAAACAGCAGGAAGATACTAATTTATGGGGGGCGGGGGGAATCCTTGCAAACCGTAAAGCTTCTGTGCAGTGGGAGATGGGAGCAGGAAACCTTCTCCGGGCGGGACCCTGCTCTTGGAGGGTCCGGAGCTGCAGCACGGGGCTGTGGCCTCACTGGGACCACCGCTCCCATCCCGCGCATCCCAACCTCCTTCCTTCCTCGCGGCATTTCTGCGTCGCCTCCCGCGCTGCGCTGGCAGCGCCCGGCCCGTTGTTCCCTCTCCAGATGGCCGCTGCAGCGCAGCCACGGCTGCGATTCGGGGCGGGAGCGCGCCGGGATGCTCAGCCCTCCTCCGCCGGCGTGCGGCCCGAATCCTAACCAGGAGGCACGGAGGGGGGCTGCCGGTGGCGGGCACCCCGCCTTGGGCGAGGGCACGGGCCAGCAGCACTCGCCGGAGCCCAGGGGCCGATTCCCGCCGCGCTCCCAACGCGCCGTGCGGACCAGGGCACGGCAGGAGGGGGAACCCCGGGCTGGTCATTTGGGGGGCTTGGAAAAACCGCTCGGGGAGGGAGGGGGGGAGCAGCAGCTGCGAGTAGAGCACGTGGGAGCGGTGATGGCATTCGGAAGCAGGGGTATTTGGAGGCGGCGATGTTGGGA
>WAAG01045831.1:221526-249507 GCA_013390105.1 Tichodroma muraria
GGATGGGATGGGATGGGATGGGATGGGATGGGATGGGATGGGATGGGATGGGATGGGATGGGATGGGATGGGATGGGATGGGATGGGATGGGATGGGATGGGATGGGATGGGATGGGATGGGATGGGATGGGATGGGATGGGATGGGATGGGATGGGATGGGATGGGATGGGATGGGATGGGATGGGATGGGATGGGATGGGATGGGATGGGATGGGATGGGATGGGATGGGATGGGATGGGATGGGATGGGATGGGATGGGATGGGATGGGATGGGATGGGATGGGATGGGATGGGATGGGATGGGATGGGATGGGATGGGATGGGATGGGATGGGATGGGATGGGATGGGATGGGATGGGATGGGATGGGATGGGATGGGATGGGATGGGATGGGATGGGATGGGATGGGATGGGATGGGATGGGATGGGATGGGATGGGATGGGATGGGATGGGATGGGATGGGATGGGATGGGATGGGATGGGATGGGATGGGATGGGATGGGATGGGATGGGATGGGATGGGATGGGATGGGATGGGATGGGATGGGATGGGATGGGATGGGATGGGATGGGATGGGATGGGATGGGATGGGATGGGATGGGATGGGATGGGATGGGATGGGATGGATGTGGGCAGGGTGCAGCACACCCTGTTTCAATGCCAAACACCTTCCCAGCACGCAGCATCCCGTCCCAGCTGCCCTGCGCAGGAATCACCCTGCCGCCTCCTGCCAGCTCCATTTGCTGCCACATCCCACTCGTGCCACGCCAGGGCAGGGGGTTGCTCTGTCCCACATCAGGATCAGCCCCGTGTCTCTGCACAGTGGTCACAACAGTGGAAGGATCATCATTTGGGGCTGGCTGATGCATTTTCCCGTGTTACCCATGCAGCAAAACAGGGGTTATGAACAGGATTCCCATTCAGGACTCATATCTCTAGCAGGATGCCTAAATCTCATTCAAGATTTTTAAAACCATCCTGAGTCACTGACTTGGCAGGATATGATGATACAACTTGCTTCTCATCATTTCTAAACTTCCTCCTCCATCCTGATTTTGAACTTTTAATTCCAGCATCACTGCCTTGCTTTAAGCACAGATGTATCCATCATGGGAAGCTCACAGAAAGATTAGCGTCCCCCTTCTCTGTCCCTCTGCCCAGCTAAGGGAATGGCCACATCTGTTGTCAGCACAAATCAAATATAAAATTACGGTGAGTTACTCAGTGATATTCCTGGGTAAATTGGATTTTGGTTAGCTCACACTTTATTAGTGAAATACAGCTATGAGCTAAGGGAAATTGCAGTAAACATCTACATTCTTAATGCAGACTGCTACAACACCCTTAGTGCTCTACAAATGGAACTTCTTTAATGCAAAGAAGTCTCGTGATATCAAAAAGATGAGGAAAGTGGCTGATAAGGCACCCAGACCTCTGTGCCATTTTTAAAATCAAATTGCCAGACAGTCTCACTAAGATGCTGTATCATGCCTCAAAATTTTAGGATTCCCACAACCCAAAATCCCCTGAAGTCCTTAAAGCTATTTAGTGTGTGCTGTTGCTGCAGGAGTTAACCAGTGGAGAGGGTGGAATCTGCATAGGGCTGATTTGGGAATGAAAAAAAAAAAAAAAAGAAATTCAGACTCAGCTAAGTGGGATTTGGGGAATGGCATTTCTGAAGGGAAACCTGTCCTAGGTCGGAGCTGCCATGCTCTGGAAAGGGCATCTTGCTGGAGGCTGGTTAGGCTCTAATTCACACCCAAAAACATCTCTCCACGAGACACAGGTTGTTTATCACTTCCCCTCGTGGTGCTTTCCCCCCACAGGGGTGCAGGAGGGTGGTGAGTGCTGACACTCTGTCCTGGCCACCATAGCACCACAGACCTGACCTAGTGTGGAGCCACCCACCCCAATGCTACACCAAAGCTGCAATAATTTGCTCAAGATGAGCCTTCCCCCGCTGTATTATCATTATTGTTATTATTATTATCATCATAATAATTATTACTGAATATTTCTACATGCAGCACACGGGAGCTGTATCCAGCCCCAGTCGGTTCTGTGCAGTTTTTCCTATAAAAGAAGCTCCATATGATTGATCCTTTCCCTTGCTCCAGAACCTATTTCCCACAGGGGTGGATGTGTGCTGGGAGCCACCCTGCCTTTCTCTCCTGATTTGGGGGGGTCTTAGGATGCCTGAGCCCGATTGCAAACTCCTCTGAGTACCTCTGAGGTGATGAAATCACGCAGGTGCATTTCTGTCCCTCTCCCAGGACAGCTCAGTGCTGTGTTCACGCTGTTCCAATGACACCCAGAGTCCTTACAGGCTTCCCTGCTGTGCCTGCAGGTGTGTCTGTACATGGATTTCCATGTGAACACACCCAAATACGTATTTTTTGGAAAGGTGATGTCACAGTGTCATGATGCTTTGCTAAAACCCATCAAGTTGTCACTCCCATTAATGCCTTCCTAATCCCAGTGTCTTGGTGGAGTGATCACACCACACTTTGGCTTTAGAAAAGCCATGGAGCTCTTTTCTCTAATTCCTGGTATTATTCTCCCTGTGTGGGTGCAGCATTTTAAGGCAGGTTGTAGCTCAGCATCACCCTTTTGATTCTCTCTAACCATTTCTTTGCATCGTGGCAACACAGAGCCTTCACAGCACAAACAAGCCCAAGGAATAGATGGATTTCCTGGCTATGAAATAAGTAAAGCAGATGATTGAATAAAGTTTCATTTCCCTGCCTGGTTCACAGCTCGCTCTTGCTCTATTACATTTCCTAACTTGCCTCAGCAAATCTCTTACCCAGCTCTGTGACTCCCTGAGTGGGTGATGCTGTTGGGTTTCCTCCACGCTTGAAATCCTGGCCTGACCCTTTTACACAGGGCCAAAAGCTGCTCTCAATTCCCCCGGGTTAATCTGGAGTAAATCCCTGGATTAAGTGGATTTAACCCTGTGCTGGCTGAGCTCTGTGTGGAGCCCTTACTGTTTGTCCTGCCCAGGGCCTGCCCAGGGATCTGTGTCCTTGCCAGAAGCCACAGGTTGGGTAAAGAGATGTTGAATAAACCAGTAAAACACCCCACACTGCACAGGCAATGGGAGGGCAACCACCTCCCGATGGAGATCTACCCAAAATTACCCAAAGTCATCCTTCTTAGCACAACCATCTCTTCCTCCCACTTTCATATATTTCCTCCCCTCTCTGCCTGCCCTGAGGGTTTCATTGCAGTTTCTCAGTATTTATTTTATTTTCATTCTCTCTGGTTTCCTCCCTAGGAGCACATGACATCCAGAATGGGGGTTTGGGCAGCTGTGCCCATCCCATGCAGGGTATTCCCTGCTCTCCCCTGCCCTCCTCGGGATGGGGGCACAGGACTTTGTTCTAGTGGTTTTCTCTGGGAGCCTGGGTGAAATATTCAAGGCCTTTGTTTGACCAAGCCCAGGCTGAAAGCCTGTGTGGGATTGGCTTTTCTACCTGCTGGGTATTTTCTTGGCCTGAAGTGAACAAGAAAGGTTCTGCCTCTGTGGGACCCAGGCAAGGAGCTCATCTTTCCTCTGACTCTGCATTTTCCTGAAACTGTTTTCATGTCCATCACACCCCAAGGATGCTCTGGCTCCAGCTGGGTGCGGAGGGCACAAAGTGTGGGGTGAGGATGACTCTGGTCCTGCCAGCCTTGAATGCTGGGGGGCTTTGGCCTCACTCACCCTCTGCCTTGTGCACAGCCTGCTGAGCTGCTTCCCTCTGTTTGCAGCCCTACCCCATCCTTCCTGGTGAGGCATGACCTGGAGTGAGCCCCTCCAGCTCCCCCTGTGCGCAGCCGAGGGAGAAGCGCTCACGTCTCACTCCCCAAAGCCCTCTCTGTCTCCTCCACCTCTATTCCACCCTCACCAGCAGAACCCTTCCCCCGAGCACAGGAGGCTGCTGGAAAAAGAGAGCAGCAAGCCCCAAAGACGTGTCATTGTGCTAAGTGCTTTCAAACCTTGCAGGATGTCACTGTGTCACAATTTCAGTTCATTAGGTGGCGCAGGGAAGACGCCGTGACATCAAAGCGCTCCTTTTCCCTATAGAAACGGGAGCAGCTCTTTTGATCTCAGCCCCCAGTATCCCCCCCAGATTAATATTTACTTGTACAACCCAAACCTATGGGGATCCTGTGCTTGATTCCACCATATGTTCTGGGGCGCTTTTCCTTGCTTCCCTGCTTTTCTTTGGGAGGTGGTTTGTCGGCGGGGGGAGGAGTAAGCAGTAATTTTTAGATGTTTATTTATTTCCCTGCTACCCTCTGCTCCTCGGGCACAGCAGGGGAGGGCACCCAACCTATTTCGTGTCAACCAGTTGCTTTGAAGCTTGCCACAATCAAACGCTTTTATTTTGGGGAACCCGGCCAGCTGTTTGTTTGCTTCCCTGCCTTATATTGATTCAAGGAGATAATCCCCCAGGCCCCACGTGCTTAATCTGGGAGCTGCTAACGTTGCATGAGATATCGAAACGGTCCCTTTGCCCCTGGATTGCTGCGATGTTTATGGCTGAAAGCAGAGGTTTAGAACATAAAGCTCATTTTCGGAGCAGCACAGAATGCAGATGTGTGGCTCAGAGCACAGACTGCTGGGGACTTTCATGGGGATATTGTAGCTCTAATTTGGTGACAAAAGGTGGCCTTGTGCTGTGTATTGTACGAATATTCAGATATAATTTGGTTCCTAGTGGGTCATTAGGATTTGTAACATCACGGTTCAGCCACTGGCAGCATCTGAGCAAGAGCAATGGAAGCTCCCTAAGAATTCAAAATGCAGGGCAGGAATTCAGGGTGGGGAAAAACTCAGCACAAGTGTGACCCCCTGGCTTCTTCCCCTCCCAAAAAAGAGGGACCAAGCCTCAAAACCAACCTGAACAGGATCTGGCTCTCGCTGTGTTAGCAGCTGACAAAATGGAGTGGAAATGAATTCAATTCAGAGACATCTAATTTAATGAGAGACTCTCTAAGAATAATTTTGCCGCAGATGCTTAAAGTGATTTCAACTTGAAAAGCAGGAAAGACAGACGAGATGATAGAAAATGACTATGGAATTTATACCTTCCTCTTCTTGCTTTAAGCCCTGTGCGTGTCCTGGCATGAAAGCTGGAGAAAACCCTGCGCAAGCAAAGAAAGCCGTTTCTCCTGGGTTTATTGCCCTTACACAAAGAGGTGGCCAGTGAGGGTGTACACAGCCACCTGTCCTGCACCCACAGGGACTGGTCAGGGAGCAAAACCTGTGGGTTTTTTAATGAATTTTTTGGCGTTTTAAATGGTGCTTGCAGTGTACAAGCAGGCAATATTTAAATGGTGTGCTCTGGATATCAGTCATTCACACCATCCTGGGGAGCTCTAGATGATACTTCTGTGCCCTAAGTGCTGTTTGGGAAGGCATATCTCAAAAGTCTTGACACAGAGACTGTCGCTGATAATAACATATGACCACTATTCTTTCTACTTTTTTATTTTTTCCCTTGCCTTTTTCCTTCCTGCTGTTTAGGGGGTTTAAACAGTCTTGATTTTCTGTGGCTGACAACACACCCCATATGCTATTTATCTTGTCAGAACTCTCTCCCTCTGCCCTCAGCTCCCATTTTGTTCTCATTAATAGTGATTATGAAAAATGGGGCTAAATACTTACTTTCATATGATTTATCCAAATGTTGAACTGCGTAATTGGAGAAGTGAAGACATTATCCCTTCAGATTCTGTCAAGACTCAATTTCTGCATTCGATTTAATTTTGAGACTCATGACCCTTAACAGTACATGTATTTATTGCCTTTATGGTGGCTCGGCTGTACAATATATCTATCAATCAGAAGCAGGAAGCTGCATATTATTTATAAGGATTTCAATAGTCTGTGTTTTTTAAGAAGACTTGTCCTTAGCACGCAGTTATTAACACAGGGCCTCTAGATACAACAAAATTGAAAGTCAGCTGGAAGGAATGCCCTTATAATGAAGATATTTAATAACTGGCATCAGACTCTGACTTTCCTTTTGATGACAGAAGTGACGCATGAGCAAAGGCAGAGGAGTGCTTTGTGCTGCAGAAACCTCGCCTGCCCCTTCCAGGGCCTGATCCCTTCCACTTCCCACTGGACATGGCTCATGCCTAAAAGGCACTGGTGCACAGACTTCTCAAATTTGGTGCTGCCTTCCTGAGCTCCCTTGCTATTGCATTTACACACACACACACACACACACACATACACACACAGGGGGCTTACAGGAGCCGTGGAGCTGCCTCGCAGGGATTTGGTGCATCCTTCTCCCTTTCCTAATCCATCATTTCCACTCCTGTTTTTCACAAATCACTTTTGCCCAGAGTTGGCCCTGATGGCAGCTGAATGCAAATGCTTCTCTGCAGCCAAGAGTCTCCATCCCATGGACTGTCAATGTGCAACTCGGATTGAATCTGAATCTCCTCAAGGCTTCAGAGATGCTGTGAAACACCAGAGCACCACAGAAACTCAACCCCACCATTGCCCACACCACCACCCCACATCCCAAATCAGCCCTGATGCAGTGTTGAAATTGTTAATAAAACGAGAAATCAAGCTGCTAATATCTGCAAGCACCATTTTGGAAAAAAAAAAAAAAAAAAAGAGAAAATAGGGCAACCATCAGGGAGTATAGTTAATGTATAAAACAATTACTGTAGTCAGATGCTTAAGTAAGAGCCATAGGGGTAACAAAGGCATTACTGTACAGAGCAGTAATGTACAATACAGAGGAGATTTTATTTGTGATGCCAGGATAGGAAAAAATCCTCTAAGAGGAAGCTGAGGCATTTTCACCAAATTTTCACCAGCAGCCTCTTTCCTTGGCATGAAGCCTGCTAATACGCATGTGTGCATGCACACATATATCTGCACATATATATTGTGCACACGCAAATACAGATTTAACTTAGTACCACTTGTTGTAGAAATTAATATGATTATTTAAAGCACACTTATTTGCTGCCAGGGAGTTCATGTCAGTGGTCATCTCTCTTTTAAATACTACATATACAATAGTAGCAATTTCGAATCCTAACAGCAGCAATTAGCCAGGAGAGCTTTGGTTCAAGTGGGCCTTTTAAACAAAAGCTTCCCAGTCCCATTTTTGATAAGGATCTAATCTTTTATTTTTGCAGCCAGCCAGAGTCTTGGGCACAGCTCTTCCCTCCTTGTGAGATTCTTGCAGGCAACAATAAGAACATTGATTTTTGTTTTCAGACTTGTAACACCACAATGATTTCCCCCCACTATATTTTCTCCAGAATTTGGTGGATTTTGCTCAGCTTTAATTGCTACAAAGCTCTCCTGTTTTCTGTTGTTAGCGCTAAATCCGTGCCCCGTTCTCTGCTGCACGGCAGCGGTTGGGACATTTTATTGTCTCTTTAATCCCAAATCTGCTGCTGTGCAGCATCTTCCTCTGCAAGCAGGAAAAACTGCCTGGAGAACTCCAAAGCATAGAGAAAAAACATGAAGAATATAAAGAAAAGAGCTGGCTGGGATAACCTGGTTAAACATCTGTGAAGCAGGAGCTGTTTGCTGGGACAGGGGTGCTGGGAAAAAAATTTTTCTGGCTTTAATTTAAGAATGAGTGTGATAGTAGAAGTACCTAAAACATCTTGACTGCAGTGCCTTGGGTTTATTCAGGAAAGTTTCTGTCTATGCAGCCAATATTGTCACCAATAATTTTGGTTGGATTGGTTAAATTTGGATTTGCACATGGAGCAAAGACAATAACAATACTCAGGTCATCAAGAACTTTACATTAAAACTTGGTTTCACATTGTTCCAAGTTCTAACTCCTTTTAACCCAAATTTTAAACATAAAAAAAATGCACTCATTTCTAAGAATAAGATCAATGAAAATCAGGAAGCTATGTCCAGTAAATTATTATTTTTGGAGCCTGTCTCATAGCACTTTCTGGGTGTTTTCCCCTCACACTGGGATTTGCAAAGGGCTGTGTCTTCTTCCCCATGAACTTTGCATTTATCCATTCCTCTGGTGCTCTCTGTCTCCTGTGGGAAATCTCTTTAATGCTGGACATCCTGAGGTTAACAAGTTCCAATTGGAATTTATTTATTAAAAGCATTGCCTGGTCTGGAGGCTGAGCAAGAAAGGGTTTCTCAACCAGGAGATCCAGGGATTTAGCTGGGGGAACAAAATCAGCTGAACCCAAAGGGTCCCATCCATTCCTGGGTGAATCACCAGGTCCCCTTTGGTACATCAGGGATGCAGGAGACCTTGTCCCTTCATCCCAGTGTCCTTCACTGCACTGACCAGCAAGTGCTGGTTGTTACAAAGGTTTTTTTGAATTCTATCGCTTGCCTTTTTTATGGCAGACACCTGTCAGCATCAATTACGGGAGTTAATATTGACGTCCTCTTAAAAGTGGTTTAAATATTAAAGTGAAAAGGGACTTGCTCTGGGCTTCATCTCTTTGTGGTGCTCGTCAATAAAACCTGAACTTCCAGAACAGTTGTCACAGCGATTTTTTGTGTCTCGCGCTGACGCGACGCCTGAGCGGAAAATGTTGCCGGAATTTTTCAAATGAGCAAACTGCACTTATTAATTATGGTAATAATTACGACTCTGCAGAGCTGCTCCGAGGGAAACAATAGCTGAAACTTGCTCCTTGCAAAAGGGGCAGCACAGGAGCTGTTGCCTTTGTTGTTTTTAGAGGCTTTAATGCAGAAAAAAAAATCATCTTCTGCTTCTGGGGAAACAACCATTCACACACACAAACCTGGACTTTCAATATGCATATCTTTATTTTAACCACCATGGTATTTATTGATTTTTCCCTGCAATTATGTAGTGCTGTATTTATTTGCAGCTGGGCTCTGCTGTGCCATATATTAAACCTCCCTTCCTCCAATGGTGGCTCTTTAGAAAAATGCTTCTGATTTCCCCTCAGAGTATGAGGTCAATAGGCCATAACTTATGATTTTGAACCTATAGCCAGACCTAATTTATGGATCATTTCTGGCTTCTTGTGTTTAACTGTTTCTGGGAGAGGGTTTCATCAGAGAGGAAGCAGATTCATGAGCACAGCTGAGATCCAGACCTATGGGCTGTAGGAAAGCTCAGAGCAATGCTAGAGCTAATTCAGACCTGCTTCTCTATAAATTATGTATAGTTCTTCTGAAAAATATTTGTATTTCCTAATATAGCTCTAGATTATCTCAGTAAAACAAGTGAAATATTGTTAAGAAAGCCAATTCTCACTCATCAGAAATTAATTTTCATTTGTTAAGCACAGAATGCATTTAATTCTCAAATTTTATTTATCAGGCTAATATTGACAAAATACGGATTTGCTTTCCTGACTCCACAACTTTGGCAATATTTGCCATGGGAGTAAGGTGAAGGTTTCGCATTAGGAAATGTAAACACTAAAAAGAAATAATGTCCTGGTCTCTGGCATGATCAGGTTTGCACGGCCCAGCGTGCATCAGGCTGATGCTGCAGTGGGCAGGATCACAAAGGGGTGGCTGAGCTGGGGTTCACACGCTGTTTGCTCTGACTCCAGCTGGCTCAGGGAGCTCAGGAAAGGGCTGCTCCCCAGTTCCAGCAGATTTTGGATCAGGCACAGAGGAAGCTGGGTTAATAACCGGGGCCAGCACAGGCTGCCTGTACGGAGGGGAGCCCTGCGAGCTGTCCGGGCTGGGGCCGTGGCACTCTGCATGCATCAGTTCACTTTTGACTTAAGAGCCCGAGCAGCTCCTGGGAGCGATCCCCTCGTGTTTTCCACCACCAAAACCATCTGCTAGAGCCGTGCCTGGAATCGCCTGGTCCTCTGGAGGCAGCAGGGAGGAAGAAATTAAAAAAAAAAAAAAAAAAGCCAAGTGAAATTCTTCCCTTGAAAGAAGTAAAGTAAATAATTAAATAAATAAAAGATTTAACCCGTTTGATCCCGAATGGAGTTTGTTTTTGCAGCCCCGGAGCAGGTCAGGCAGGGCCTGGGTTGGATCCATCCTTCAAGAGCTCGCTGATGGTACCGGGTGCCCGGAGGTCCGCCAGGTGCCTGGAGGGCGTGTGGAACATGCCAGGGAATAAATAAATGGCGGAGTCAAAAGCTCCTGATGAGGGTCGGATGTGAACCGGTGCCAGGCGCACTCAGCAGCCGCTCTGCAGCCCCGGCTGCGTCAGCGCCGAGCTTGCCACGAAAACCCTCAGCTCCGCACAGCCGGGCACGTGGGAGCTCAGGAAACGCTCAGGAAAAATGCCCCGGGAGGTGCGGGCTGGGGGCTGATCTCCTGCTCTCTCCTCTGGCTGCGCACACGGAGCGAGTGCGGGAGCGCTCCTGCGGGCTCCGAGCCCCGCAGCAGCGCCCGGGCACCGCGGGCTCGCTTGGAAACGAACCCACAGCTTTAATTCTGGATTTACGGCTCCTACTGATCCTAAGCTAACCTTTTGCCATTACAGCGCCTGAATGCAACTTTGGGGACTAATAAACGGGAAAAGTCGAGACCTTAACTGTCAGGAACATAGCAGATGCGCCCGGCGCTAAAACCAACAGCCATAAACCACGGAGGAGCTCGCTTCACCTAGAGGAAAGCCAGCTTCCTGGTGGACAGGGTTAACTGTAAGCAGCCACGGTGCCAAGGGACGCAGCCGTGGCTCCAGGCTCCAGTGTCTGCCTTGCAGGAGCCCAAGGAGTTAAACCCAGGCAAACCTCCTCATGCATTTTATGTCACAACTCCCCCTTTTTTTGTCTGTGTGTGTGTGTGACCAAGCCAAGTTCTTTTTTAGCTCTACCCTTTTGAAAACTGCTGGTTACAGATAAATTAAAATGCCAGAGCTGAAATTGCCCACGTTAGCCCCTAAGGGAGCCTGCACTGTCATCTTTCATTAGATGCTGATAGACCAAAAGCCCAAGGCAAAGTGAAAGCTGGTTCCTAAGAAAGGGCTGGGAGCCAGGAGCTGCATCTCTCTGCTGTAATCTTGCATCTCTGTCCTTTTAAGTTTAAGCTGAGCAATGCTTTCTTGGACATGTCTGTTTTCATACTGCAAATTTCAGTCTTAAAATCAACAGCAAATATGAGCAGGGTAATCCACAGAGTCCTAAATTGTCAAGACAAGCCAGTGCATTTTCTCAGAGCAATCTGATGGTTTTGTCTGGTGTCAGCCCTTACATTCTCCAGTACAGATGATATGTTTGGACGGTTTAATAAAGAGCTGTTTAGAAATGTGACTGTTATTACGTGTTTTTTTTAAAATAGAATCACAGAATCTTTCAGCAACAAAAGTGGGATTTTCCCAGTGCTTCTTCCATACCTTTTCAGGAGGGGTGGTGTCTTGGTGGGCTTTGTGAGCTGCAATGCAGAGGTGACATGGCCTAATCTAAAAAAAAATGCCTGAAATTATGCCTGCACAAGGAGCTTAATAAACCCTAAAGGCCAGTGGTTTTCCAGCATCCTTTTACTTTGTGTTTGCATTAGAGATGTGCTATGACTTAGAAGAGTGGGGCTTGTCCTGGGTGTGCACAGGCACTGGGCAGTGGGCAGGAGCCTCTGAAAGGAGCAACGGCCCAAATCCAATCCCGTAGGAGCAACACAAACTGCATTTTGCTGCTGTGACCACAGGATAAATCTTCCTCATTTTCTCAGGGGCAGTGAATGGATGGGGAGGCTCTCGGCCATCACCCCTGTGCTACCTTATGCCTACAAAATCCTGCTGAGGAATTCAAGCTGGGAAACCATACTGGGATGCCCAGCTGCTGTAACCTTTGGATGCCCGGTCACCGTGAAGTTCAATAGCAGGTGGCTGAATATGGTGTCTTTCAAGGCATGCAAAAGTGTCGAAAGCCTGGAGAAGCCAGCCCAGTTGGTTTTGGTCATCTGTCGCTCTAGGCAGTGAAATAATTTACTCCATTTCCATCCACCTTTTTCTCTTTATTTGTATTGAGTTATGATGGGGAAACGAGCCGCCTTAGATGTTGCTTACTTTCCTGGAGTCAGCAAAGCTTTAGTTTTCAGGCTGTTATATCTCTGTGCTCCTAATCTCAGTGGGCTTTTCTTTTTTTTTTTTTTTTTCCTAGCTTCTCCTGAATTAATTTTTATTCTGTGTATACAACACAAAGCAAACATCCACCCAGCAAAGTCCAGCTTTTCTCTCTGCAGCAGGCAGGACACTTCACCGCGTGACACCCGCAATTGATTGAGTGGAGGAAACCGGGCACAAAGTAAAGAAATCTGCAAAATATATTGTTCCAAAAGTTATTGGGCAAGGCCGTGGGGAATGAGTTTCCATTGCACTACAGCTCCAAGGGAGGCAATAATAATGAGCTGCACTTAGCAAAAGTAAATACCTGTGACAGCTCCGTGGAGGTGCACAGGGCTCGGGCTGCTGTGCTGTGTCAGCGCTGTGAGCTGGACCCCTCGAGACTGTGAAGAGAGGAGGAAAATTTTATCTTTATTTGTGGGGAGTTTCTGCTGTATCTGAGTGCTTCAGTGGAAGGCATTGTGGTAGGGATGGCATGAGAGATCTTAGCAAGGACAAACGTTCCTGCAGTGCAATAATTTGGCATTTAAATTATAAATTTTCTTTCTGCATTCCAAACTTGCTTCCAGTGTACAATGAGAAAGGCACTTCCATGGGCTTCATGAACAGTGCTGCCACTGCTCTGCCTGCCCAATTTCACTCCTTCTCACATTTAAAATAAATGTGTACTCATATGCTGCGTATCAAGCCTGTTTCCAGGAGCTCTCCTTTGGGATAAAGCAAAGGGTTAATTTCACATACATGATCTAAATAATATCAGAAGAGTGAAAAGAAGCAGATCAGAATTTGGATCTCATTATGGTCACTTCTCCTGACTTTGGATGTTTTTCATTTTCATCTGGAGAGGTGGTAAAGGGTGTGCATGCACCCAGCAAGCTTTTGGAATGCTCAGCAAGGATGCAGCCCCATTTCCTTCCCTGGATCTTCTCACCCTCCAGCATCCACTCTACATGGAAAGACCGTGGAATGAAACCAGCCAAGCCTCCAGCAGTTTCCAAAGGAGCCTGGGAACAGCCACCAGGCAGTGATGGTCCTGACAAGGTGCACATCAGGGTGCAGAGGTGGGTGCTCTAAAGAGCCTCCTTTGGCCATGGAGCAAAACTGTGCCATTGCCAGAAGGGCAAATTTGGTCTAAAATCAGAAATGCCATTTAGTTTCCTGACTTATAAAAGAGGGTAATCACACTCCCTTTACATGGGTATCATGCCGTTTAATTAGTAAATGATTAATTTGCTAATGATCTCCCTGGCATGGAAATCGCTACTGAACAGCTTCTTTTCCCAGCCATGGAAATCTGTGGCAGAAGGGAGGTACATCTGCACCTTCCCAGGCCTGTTTGGTTACTCCCCCGTTCCTCCAGTGCTCTGCCCAGATCTGTGCACGGGGACTCCTTTCCTTCAGCACCTCTGCAGTGAGGCAGGAAAGCTTTTGTGAGCTGAGCCACATCATTGCTCTCCAGCAAGGAAAAAGAAATCAGAGCTGGACAGAGTTTTCTCAGAGCTGGACAAGAGCTGGGAACTGAGGATCAGCTCTGCTGGCAGCCCCCATTGTGCCTTGCTCAGAGCCACCTGCAGAAGAGACACATTTGCATGGCAAACCCAGACATAAAACATGTTGTTCTGCTCTGTAAACACTCAAATGTCTCAAATTCTGTTTTATTCACAATTTCAACAAACGAGATTATCAGTGGAAAGAGAAGGAAGCAGAAGTGAATTGCAGCCTTGCTTAGGAAAAAGGGAGAGAGACTCATTTAAGCCAATTTCTCCAATCAAGAAGAAAGGCTGTTTGAAAAACAGATCAAAACAAGAGTGGTTTCCTTGTAGAAGGAGTTTATCAGAATGGTATTTTCCATAAAAAGGGCTTGAGATGGACCTTGAAAAAGCTGCGGCTGATCCTCGGAACAGTTTGTACCTTTGCAGCACGTGCTACAGCAATCCCACACCCTGGTGCGGCTGTTTCTCCACATTCCTCTGGCTCCCAAGGGGTTATTTTGCCACAGAGACAGATGAAAAAGCCCCAGAAGGGCGTCCCTTTTCCTGACCCTGCTCCAAAGCTTCCCTGACCAAGATGAATCTGTTCCCTGGCCTCTGGGAGCACTCCAGGTTTCAAGCAGAGACAGGGCTCATGCCTGTCCTCTGCTGTGGGTCCTGACCTTTTAATGCTTGTGAGCAGCTTATCTGCCTCTCCTTATCTCAATTCTTTCCTTCCTTCCTTCCTCAGGATTCCCTCCTTACCCTCACCTTCCTGCCAGCCTTTCCCCCAGCCCAGCTAGGTCTCCCTTGAGAGGGGCTGCCCCTTTTACAGCTTTTTGCCTGAAGATACATATCTCCCAAACAAGTGCTTTTCTGAGGGCTCTTGACATTAAAAAGCTCCAGTTTTGGAGCTTAATGGGGAAGTATAACTGTAATATCAGCATTGTGGCACTGGGAAAAAAAACCACTGTAAATGTGAGCAGAACTGGACCCCTCACATCTTGAGTGGCTTCATGTTCCTCAGGAAATCTTGGCACAAAAATACGCTGCCTTTTGTGTGCAAAGCTGTGTGCTCAGCCCTGCAAACTGGTGAGACTGGCTTAAAAATAATGATGTTTTAAAATTGAGTAAAATGCATTTTGGGCAACTTTCATCTGCTCCTTGGCTTTGGAGTGGTTTTCAGTTTGGCCCTGGGGACCACTTCAATCCCATTTCCAAGTTCTTCTCTGTACCCTGAAGGGCCAGACATCTACTTGAAGAAATCAAATCAAATCTGAGATTGCCTGAAACCTCACAAAAATACTGATGCTTTTAAAACCAAATAAAATCTTCACTCCAAATGGAAGCTGGGTCCAGCCTGACAACAAAAATCACAAGTTGGCACTGCAGCCCTCCCAGCGAGGCATCCTGGCTGATTAGTGCTGCTGCCTCATTAACATGCATACCGTAATCTCATTTGCTCCAGGACTGCTTTGATGTTAATTCCAGCGTTTTGGTGCAGTGTGGTGCTGCACTCTGTGTTTCCAGGCTAGCATTCCTCTCTTCTGCAGCCCTAGCCTTTTCTTTATTGTGAGTCTGTCCTTCCTGTGGCCACTAAAGCACTGGCCACCTTCATCCTCCCAGCCCTGTGGCTTTGCCCCCCACTTTCCAGCCTGGCCCCATACTGGTTGTGCTTTGCTTTCCATAGAATTTTCCCTCTCTGTAATTTTCCATCCATTCTTTCATATATTTTTTTCAAACTAAGAGCACCTTTTCCCCAACCCCTGTAACTCCTAGATAGGATATTCAACCATAAAAGTTGTCCAGTTTGGGAACAAAAAGGCATTAGATGCACGGAGCAGTAAATCCCATTAAATACACTGAGTAGTAAATCCCACTTACTCCAATGAGAAAATTAATGCACTGGTGCAGGATGGCCAAGGGCATAAGCAGATGACCAGTGAGGTGGGGGACCAAAGTTTAATGGTCGTTACAGGAAGCTGAGTTATCAAGAGAGCCAGACATGCTGCAGGGTTGTCTGGAGTAGAGGTTTTGTTTAGAGCAAGACGGAGACTTCACCTCTCCACAAAATTAATCATTTTCACACTTCTCCAATGTGGATTCCAGATATCCTGGGTATTTACCATGGTGAGGGCTCAGAGCTGCCTCAAAACATGGGCAGGGCCAGAAAAGCGAGGCTGCTTTATTGTCTGGGAGATCAATGACTTTAATAATTAGTATCTTACTTACACATGATTTCTATACTCAATTTGAATCTTAATTAGAGATGGAGAGGGGGATTTAGAAACCCTGATGTAGCTCACGAGTGTCTCCCGCCTCCTTGGAGGAGGAGACCCTGTGGTGAGCCCCGTGACAAACCTGCTGCAGCATCCGGGACCTCACCCTGCTGCTTTCTGGGGAGCACACGGTCCCTCCGGGGAGGACATTGGAGCTGGAGGGTCCCACAGCCACGTCCAGGGAGAGAGCCCCAAAGCCCAGCTCCAGCCTGCGAAGGGGAACACACCGTGGCTTGTGAGGCTGAGGCTGGGGTGCTGCTCAGACCTGGAGCTGCTCTGGATGGGGCTGAGGCTGAGGTGCTGCTCAAACCCAGAGCTGCTCCGGATGGGGCTGATGATCCTACTCAGCCCCAGCATCTGCCCAAAGTGCTCAGCAGCTGTAAAAATCCACCATGGCTTAGGACTAAGAAAGGGATGGAGGGGCTGTCAGTGCAGGCAGGTGGCTTTAAACCTCAGCCTACATGTCTTTACACAGGGACATGCATTAAAAAAATGCAAGGCATTTGAAGCCCACCATTTTAATTAAACTGATTTAACATCCAAGCTCGTGAGGGGCGCGGGGCTGGCAAGCACAAAGGAGCTGCACAATCACTTTGGCTCCATTGTTGACGGGCTTTTGCTCTCTGTTTGTACAATAACCTATTGAACTTTTCCAGACTGTAATTCAATACAGAATAGATCCTTGCAGGAGGCTTTTTTGGCAGGGAGCACTGAAGGCCTTGAATCAATTTCACTTTTCCAGCGTGGTTGTTTAATGTATTGATACCAGCTGGAGAAAAAAAAAAAAAAAAAAAAAAAAAAGGAAAATAAAAGGGAATCAATGTTACTTTTATTTGTCCCGAGCTGAAGCCTTTTGGTTCCGTTCTTTGTGACGCTGATACCATGCAGTGTGTGGCTATTGTCCCACCTTCGCCAGGAAAAGCAAAGGCTGCTAACGCGAAACAAGACGGGTTTTTTGTCCGTAACACTTCCCGCTTTTGCAAGGGCTTAAAAGCTTTTGTAGGAAGAGAAACGTCCAGCAATCCACAGCTACATAGCTTAGCTGGTTTTCTAGAGATGCTGAGACAGTGCTGCAGAGCTGCTGGGGCTCTGGGTGCGTGGCCAAGGCAGTGCTCCAGGCCAGGCAGCCCCCACCGCCCGGGTGCACGCCCGGAGCCGAGCAGGGAGCCAGGCAGGGCTCTGCCAGCTCCTCTTTGGGACCTGCTTTAAAAACAGCCCGGGGACCTCCAGCCACGCTCTGGCAGCACAGCTGGATCAGCCCTGTGCCGCACTGCCGGTGGGACACCTTCCTCCCGTGCATGCCGGGCAGCATCACAGAGCGTCTGTGCGGCCTTGGAGCGAGTGCCAGGGGAGAGGGAGCATCAGCGGGGCTCTGGCTGGGCCGGGGGTGCGCTGGCTGCACGGTGCAGCCCGTCCCCACCTTCGCAGCGGGATGAGGGGCGGGCAGGGGCTGGGGGATGCCACGGTCCGGGTTGCGCGGCAGCAGCGCGCAGGCTCCGGAGCAGGGGACGCGCGGCGCTCCAGAAGCACTCCCAAAAGACAGGGCTGTTAATTGTTACTTAAGCAATGAAGCTGTTTCAGATTGCCTGCGGTGAAACAGCGCTGGTGGAAGGTGTCCTCACTGCCAGAGTGAGAAGTGGCGTCCTTGGGGCTCCTCTTTACTGGGAAACTTTCACTGGTGGTGTGAAAGAAAGCTGTGGGTTGCCCCCGGGGCCACTGGTGTGATCTGTGAGGACCCGGGAGGGGAAGCAGAATCCATCCCGAAGTGAGCATGTAGAGGGAAAACAAATCCCTCTTGGGCTGAGCCAGTTTTCAAGAAAGTGTCAAGTTTCTTGAGACAAGACTGGGCAGGACTGGGATGGGTTAGATTTCCCTGGATTGCCAGGCATCCCTGTTGAGTCACTGTGTCTTTTCCAGCCCCAGAAGAGGAACCTTTCCCTGCCTTACTCCCATCTCAGCCCTCCCCAGTCCACGCTTCCTGCAAGGCCCTGGCCTCCATCCCGTGTGACACAGATGTCCATGCACCAGCAGACGAGGACACGTTTGAACACACATGAGAGGGGGCATGTGCTTGGTGACCTCTGCCAGCTTTCCTGGGAAAAGGAAAGGCTGAATTTCACAAAGCCTTCTCGATGTTAAAGCACAAATCCACTGGTTTACACTCTCAGTGTGTTTTTCTGTTAGGATTTACCCCAGATGAAGAGGAGACTGATACTGCAGCAGTTAACTGCGGGAAACAGGAGGAGTGTTTTGAGCGGAGTTTCACTTGCTGAGGATATGCCCTTAAGAGTTAGTCTCGAGTTTAAAAGGCAGATGCTGGAGGGCAGCTTTCTGCCCTGCAGGCTACCGAGGTAGAGAGGGTAACACACATCCCAAAAATAAATCTGTGTGGATGGCAAGGTGTCTGTTCCTCCCCCTGATTAGAAATTCAAGCTGTCTGGTATTACTGTAGCGAGTCCTGATGAACAGGACTGGGAAACAGAGTCACTGCTTGTAGTGAGGTGCTGCAGTGTAAACCTAATCTTCATTTAGAACAATTCCTGAAAGACAAAGAGAAATCCACCTGATGAGGTGTCACTGAACCATGAGATGCGCTTACAAATCAAAGTCCCACATCCCAAAACTTAGCTGGGAAGGGGAAATAAATGGTAGGGGAATGGCTGAGCAGGTGGAGGCCGCCTTGCAGGGGCATCCCTGGCCAGGATGGGGCCGGGGAGGATGGAATGTGTGGAGCATCACAGCCCCCCTGGCTCACTCTGCCAGGCACACACGATGCACGCCTGACCCTCAGCATCCCCTCGCTCCCCTTCCTCCCCCCTCCACTTATAAATCAGAGCAGAATTAATTCAGGCGCCGCGTTTTATTTGATAAACGTCAAAATATGTAAATACCGGGCTCTCTTCCTACAGTCGCTAAAACAAATGGAAAACACATTTATTAGCATAGAGATGAGTTTAATCAAATCAGCGGCGAGTACAAATTAGCCACAGGAAACGTAATGAGCTGGGAATTAATTAGCAGCATAATGGTAATAACTTTGCCTGCTGATTACCTTGCGGCCATGGCTCTCCCCCAGGGCTTTCCATGGGTTCTCCAACAGCTGATCTTTTCTGTTGCAGGAGCCCCTGAACTGGAACAGCATGGCCGGCAGCTCCCGTGCAACAGCAACAGACTGGAGGAGGGGAGGGAGACCGGGTGAGGGAGGGAGGGAGGGAGGGAGGGGGAAGAAAAGCCATGTGAAAGATCCGCCGCCTTCACCTTCCCCAGACACGAGCCTACTCCTTTGCCATCGCTCTCCAGGTTTGTCCCGCCCGGCTGAGCGCTCCCTGAGCTGCGTGGGGATGCCCTCGTGGGTGGTGGGCTGGGTGGGATATCTGGGTCACCTTCCCCAGCCCAGTGTTCCCTCCTGGACCGAGCACATGGCACATTTCAGAGCAGCCACCTGCACTCCGGGCTTATCCCAGTGCATCCTGCTGCGGGGGGTGGTGCTGGATCCGACTTGTCCAAAAATAAATACCCAGGCGGTTCCGGAGAGAGGCTGAAGTTGCCTTGGGAAGGGCAGGAGCAGGCTGACCCCGGAGACTCAGCTGGCTGTTTCAAGGAGCTGATGTTGCATGAGAAAGGGACAATTGGTGCTCCAGGGGCTTTGTAAAGTGCTGGGCTTGTAAATTAACTGTTTGACACCAACAGTGATGGAGAGCAGCGCGGGGCGGGGGATGCATGGAAGGAAGGGGCAGTTTCTCTTGATTTATTTGTATTCCTTCTGCAATGCCTCTCCTCCTAACACCTGAGCAGTCCAAAATAACCTGCACAGAGCCTTTCAGTGCCGGAGCTAAAAGCACTTCATAAGCCTTAATGAATCAAGCTGTGCAACAGCCCTGTGAGGAATTATTATTCCCAGTGGTGCAGGAAGGTTGAGGGAAAAATGCTCCTGTTTGGGGGACTCCATTGAGATGCTCCTGTCCACCCCCGTGCACCTTCACACAGCAGCCTCCCAGGCAAGAGGCTGAGTCAAAACTTGAGAAGTTAAAAAAATTAAGTTAGAAAAAAAAAAAAAGCCAGGCCATGCACTGAGGCACTCTAGCAGGGATCTGTGGGGGAATTAACTGAGCATCTAAATTCAAAACGGAGTGCAAAGTGATTTCTGGAAATTGTGTGGATGGTGGAAAGTAGGAATCCTGGTTCCAGGTCGCTGGTACCTGCAGAGTCTTCTGTCTTGTCCTTAAGCAGAAAGAAGCTTCACATTCTGATTTAATCTTTGAAGCTGAGAGATCCAAGTAAAATCCATAATTGACCTCTGGGTGGAAAATTGAGCAAGTAAGCATACAAATCCCTGCTTGGACACCCAAGATAAAGTTTTCCAAAGTCCTCTGTTTTGCCTTTCCCAGACTTTTCTGGGAATAGGTATTCACCATTGCCTTTAATTGCAATATTAGGTCATTGCTTTTACCAACATCTCCCTAACAAATTTGATCAAACCTGCCCATGCCAACAGTGCTGACGGCAGTGCCTCACCTCAGTAAGCTGACTGGGAGAAGAATTTGACAGTTGTCCCTGGAAAATCTCAAAGGTGTCTCTAAAACCAAGTCAGAGAGCAAACGGGATTGCTGCACTCTGGGTCAAACCTGCTTTCATGCAGGAACTGAAATGCATATTTAAAAGTCCCAAGATAGGGCAATAAACTGAAATTCAGTCTCCATGGGATATTTGGTGATGTTTAAACTTTTGTGGGACCCTTTGCTCCTCTTGGAGAAGCAGAGACAGAACAACAAAGCACCTCTTTAGAGCCTGATCTGCAGAGGTGCACGGAGAAGGAATGTTTGCACAGATACTTCCAGCATTTTTTCAGAATTCCTCCTTTCAGGAGGCAGTGCTGACTGCCCTCTTAGAGGCTGGGCTCAGCCCTCTTGCTTGTTGTGTTTGTACCCAAAGCTGAAGGGTCTCCAAGCCTGATGGGCACTGTGGGCCGTGCAAGAGCTGCCACCCTCTCTCAGAGGCCATCCCTGGGATGCTCCTCTCTGGAGATCCCACCCTGCAGAGTCAGGGCAACGTGGGCCTGACCTCAGATGAAAGTTGTATGGCTTCAGTTAAAGATGCTTCATTTTTTACTCCTTTTATTGCCTCTGATCTTTCTTTTTTTCCAAGGGAGCTTGTGTAAGTTGACACAATAGATTAAACCATGAGTCGCAGTTGAAGAATCCTGTGTTTTATTATGAGGGATAAATAATATCTCCCCCAGAGGAAAACGGGAGAACACAAGGTCACCCAGCATGCCCAGAGAGGAGCTGAATAGAAGCTGTAAGTTGCTCCAGCCTCCTGTGCAGCCTGAGCTTCGTTCTGAAGGCAGAGGGGTTTATTCTTCAAAGTACCACTTTCCTTTGCTACCTGCAGACAAATAGGTTGCTCTAAGATGCGTTCCACGAGCTGATTTTTGATTCATGAAAGCCTGAACCAACACTGATCATAAGAGAATCGACAGTGATCATAAAATATGAAAGGTTTTTAAGAAGGACTCTACATCACACTGAGGTTTGCAGCAGGATTTCTGCTTCAGAGCCAGAGGGACCAAATGCATCCCTGGTTTATTGATGAAAATGTGGAATTGAAAGCAGTGAAAGCAGAATTTTGCCCCTGTATATTCAAGGCTACCTAATGCCACAGAAGCTTTTAGGAAATCTACCACTTTAAGCATAAACACAAAACAATTTTGTTCCCATGCAATTTTCTTGCCAATGCTTTTTCTTAAAAATCTGTACGGCTGTCATATAAAATATGCCTGGGTTTGTTCTAATTTAGATTACGCATATTTGTCCTCAGTGAGTGATTGATTAAGTGCTCTGATCTTGACTGCTATGTTAGCAGCAGGGTATCTGTGCAAGAGGATTGGGAAGCTCATTGGATAAATGGTAGAGATGTAATCTTAGCTGTTACAGATCTGGATTTCTTGTTCACAGCCAAGGCAAATGCTGTCTTCTGTGCAATAACAAACATGCTTTGTAATGTGTTCCAGGACAGTGCTGAGCCTGACTTTGTTTCCTCGTGGAGGGGCTTTAAGCTGTCACAATACCGTGGCACCAAACTCTTGGTGTCACAGCTCTCACTGCAAAGAGGGTATCTCTGAGTTCACTGGATCAGTTGTGATTTACGCTGATGTAACTCAAAACAAAATGTGTCTCACTGACATCTGCGGAGCTGCTCAGATAAAACCAGCACATAAGCAGAATCAGGGAAAAAATAAGATCTCGCTGTGCAACTGAGCTCATTCAAAGCAGCAAGCATGGCTTAGCAGGACTGACCAAAATGGAAAACCTCCTTGAGGGGTTACTTACCCTGTCAATCTCACTTTGCCATCACTGACCCTGAGCTGGGAGCAAATACATTGCTACCCACAGGAGCTGGGAGATATTTTCTTGCTTATTTCTATAATCTTAGGTTCTGTACTTATTACAGGAAATTATGTCAATTTATGTTTTATCATCTTTTCATTTGTTTGTGTTTGTGAGCCAGAATGGACACAACTAAAGGTACCTGAAAACACCAACTTGAAAAAATAAATCCATTTTATTTTTCTTTAGTGCATCTTCATTTCTGCACTAGTCTATTGCATTGTCTTTGCAACACCATAGCACTAAGAAGGTGTGGTAACAAAACAAGCAATTATGAAAAGAAAGGAGGATGTTTTTCTCTCCTTTTCTCTTTATGAATCATTTCTCTGACCTTCTTGGAGGTGTAGAGAAAGCTTCCATGGCCATCAGAATAAATAGGTTGTTTACTGTGATGCTTTCAGCCTTGGGAAAAAAATAGAAGATAAAGAATAAAGAAAAGAAAATCCTTATACTCATTGTCTTCCAAAAAGAGACAGATGAAGTATGAACTCTAGAGAAAATATTCCAATATCTGAGTGTGATGCTGTCACAGTAAAGCAGAATAAAACAGAAGAAAGCCAAACAAAAAGGTGGTGACCCCAGGGGGACTCAGCACCCTCCTTCTTATCATGGACTTTGGGGGAAAAAGGGGGTAGGTTGCAGAAATACCAAAACAAGAGGATCCATCTTGGAAAAAACTCTATCCCAGCCTAATTTCCCGTGATTAGGGTATCATGTTTGCCACTGTCAGCACCGATTTGCTCCCGGTCCCTGCACAGGCGGGGGCAGCATCTCAGGTGACTCCTGAGCGATCCCTTTCCCAGGAAAACCATGGCCTGCAGCCACGCTGGGAAGTGCTAAGCTGTGTTAATGATGCTGTGTTATCATCAGGCTCTAATGCTGCCTGGAATGGATGTCACTGCTGTGTATGTTCCCGCAGATCAGTTGGTAATTACACTTGGATCCAAAGTAATTACGCTGAGACTTGCACTCCGGTTTAGGAGACAGAAATAACCATGCACTCGCCTGGTCCCACACGTAGCACTTGTGATGTAATTTAATAGCCAGCTACTAACACGAGAGTAAAGAGGCATTTCTCTTATATTTATGCCCTTTTAAATTAAACATTGCTGTTTTTCCCTGTGAAAGGAGCACTGTGCCACTGGTCTCCTTTTCCCACTCAAGCGCCCTCCTCTTTCCCTGACAAAATGAAATACACCAAAGGAAAATAAATATTTATGAGCTGCTCCTGGGGTGTGATTGTTTTGATGCAGGTCTTGCTTTGGCTTCACTTTCTGCCCTATTTAAAATTTCGTCAGGGAAAAGCTGTCTCTCTAAAGGCTGGAGGAAGATGAGGCATTTGGAGGAGTTTTGTGGTCTCTGGGTGAGGAGCGGAAGGACCAACCTCCCTTTTGGAGGTTTTCCAGGTCACATCTGCCAGTGTGTTTCCTCTTTGACCTCCCAACATTAGGCACCTGGACAGCTGCAGCACTGCATTAAGCCCCTGTTTTTGATGAGGAGCTCAGAGGTGAGGGAGGCAGGTGGGTGCCCTGAGCCCACCTGCAGAGAGAACCTTCCCCTCTGCAGTTCCGTTTCCCAACCATCCATCAGCAGAGCACGCAGCCTTTTTCTCATGTAGAATCCTCTCGTGCATTTCCAAATAAGCCAAGGCTCTGCAAATATTCTCCTCCCTTCAGGGTGAGGAGCTTACTTTGGTCGGGAAAAGAAAGAGTTTACTGTGATCTCTTTCTTTTGGCAATGTCTGGGTAATCATTGCTCATAATAATGCCATCCCAGATGTTGAAACATCTCCTGTATTAATTTTACCCAGAAGATAATTTCCCTTAGAAATCATGTGCAAATCCCCTGTTCTAATTTAAGAATTAATTCAGCACACTAAATCTTAGCACTTCATCCTAGAAATGTTTTGCAGTGCCTGTTAACCCTTTGCGACAACAGCAACCAGCCCAAATGCGGGAGGTAGAGATGTAAATAAGCCTGTGTCTCATACCAAGCTCTTTTTGAGGCCAGTACCTAATATTTTAGAGCCTAGACCCCCAGAGTCTACCTGCTTGAATGACTTCTTTCTCCCCAGAGAATCACAAAGGTAAATTAATTTGCTGTTGCAAGTATAGGGGGCAGATACAGCAGTGCTCCCAGACACCCCACTGCAGTGGTGCCTGGGACTGCAGTCCCACCCACCATCAGGGCTTTGACAGATGCTAGGAATGAAAATAGGATTATTTAACAAGACATGGAGGAAAAAGAGGAGCTGAGTAGTTTGGCTGAACCTGTGTAGGAAATGTATGGGAGGGCTGGGAACACATCACACTCCTTCAGAGTCCTGGATGTGGGTCAGTGGTACCTGACCATCTCCCCCTTCCTGGGTGGGCTCAGGCACACAAAAGTTCACACCTGTACTACTACACGGAAGTACTGCTGGTGTGAACTGCTTCATGCCTTTGCTGGGCTTTCTTCATTTAATTTATAATGGAAATTGTGTCAGACTCCGGACTGGGCATTTTCCTGCCCTTCCACGTTGTGACAATCTTAAAGCATCACAGCCTTTACACTGAAAGTCTTTAACTGTCATTGAGAACAGTAAATAAAGAGGCAAATCTCTGAATTTTCCCCAACTATGTGAGATCAGAGTGCAGTCCAGCACACCTTTTGTGCAGCAGGATGCTCCGAAAAAATATCTCCTGATTCCTAGCAGAACAACATGACTTTATTCCATGCCAGTGATAATACCCAGCTAACTGCTTCATGCAACCTGAAGTCACATTTGGGATTCCACTGGTTTTACTGGGGATGATTGTATTTACAAAAGCAACACCTCGTGCACTTAGCAGAGCAGAGGGCCAGCCAAGGACCTGCTCCAAAGAGGATTTATTTGGAATCAGCTTTGATAATTGTAAGGTGATAATAGGTGATTACTGCCGGGATATTCCAGTACCTCCACCACCTCCCAGATGCTGTACTGAGACTGTGCAGCAACTTGGCCACAGAAGAGAGGAATGATGCAATCCCCAAAAAGAATCCTTTCTCTTTCATTTCAATAAAATAGACTGTGAAAATATTGCTGTGTTGTTAATCAAAGGAGGCTGCATTCATGCCACCCTGAATTTCAGCACACTGACAATTGCAGGATGGATCTGCTGGCCCAGCAGCCCAAGCTTGTGCATTGGTTATTATTCCTCCTGATGAGTTCACCTGGAGGATCTGCTCCTTGAGTGCAAACCTCTCAGGTCAGGACAAATGGAGAATGCATTACCTGGAGTGTGACATGCTGTGAGTCCCAGAAATGTGCTCAGATATGTCCATAGGCAGTGGGATAAAGCTGTTCCTTTATCTCACTGTTGCTGCTGGAATTTCCTTCTAGAAACCTGTTTCTGCATCAGCAATGGCTATTTGCAGTGAAATATTGGTGTTTCTTGTATTCATTGCACATTGAAATATAACAAGCTAAAATCATAGCTTTGTTCTAATTTTGATTAGTGGGGGACATGACAAAAAAGACCCAATATCAAATCTGAAGTATTTAGAAAGCCATTCTATGAAAAACCCCAGAACTTCAAGTGTTGTCCTGATGGGAAAGCTAGCTGCAGTTTTCCAACAAAATTGTTTCTGCAGCATCTCAGGATCTTGATCCCAAAAAGGAACAGTTTGTGGTGTCTGAGGCCCTGATCCTGCCATGTACTGGTTGGTTGTGTGGGAGTTTTCTTCTTTCTTCCGCAAGGGAGAGACAGAGTTTAGTGTTGTTTCATGAATTGTCACAAGACAAGACACAGCTATTCTCACCCAACCCACTGATCTTTCTAGAAGGCTTTATATATAATTTATTTTGCTGTTTCCATTTGCTTTGCTGCTCTCCTGAGCTACAGGATGCTACAGTCTCATTCGGGGTGTTTTATATTCATCTTTGAAGGAGCAGTACTGTGTTTGCAGACAAATTTTGCAACTCAGATCCACATGCACAAGTTGTGGTCCCACCAAGAGTTTCCCAAATGTGTAGGATGTGGGCAGCTGGTTGTGTGGATGAGTTGTTATAACCAAGGTTCAAGTGGGCAGAAGTTCACTGTTAGTTTGGTGGCCTGGGACAGTTCCTGGCGTCTGCTGGAGGTGGGAGCAGAGGTCCTGTGCAGCCTGTTGGCAACAGGAAGGAAGGAAACAGCTCAGCAATAAGTGAAGGCCACTGTCAGGACTGACCATCCCTCTCTGTGAACACTCAACCCTGGCACCTCTTGCTCCCAGCTCCAGCTCTTTGAGCTGAGGACAGTGAGCATTGGTACAATGGAACATTTCTTTTTCCCTCCCTTCATTTCCCCTCTCACAGGGAAAAACTTGGGTTTAAAGTCTGCTCTTGTTTGATAATTTCCCTTAACAACCAGCTAAATAATACATGAACACCGCTCCACCATGCTGACTGATGACTCCCTCTCCTGACCCTGTTTTATTTTTATTGCTTGGCTCGGGCCAGTTCCTTCAAGTCCTGAATCATCAGAACAGAGACCTTGAGGTATTCCAGGCAAATCAATCCCTGGCCCATTGACATATTGCTTTAGCTAACCAACCATACAACTTCGCTTTTCCCTGATAATTTCTCAATTAATTGCTTTTCAGCTCTCATTCGTTACAAGGTCAGGCTGTGACTGGACTTGTACATTCCCATCTCTGATAAACTCTCCTGGTCCCCTAATCAGCCACGACTGGGATTTTAGTTCCATTAACTTATTCATCATCCAGACATTTTCATCTTGGGGAGCTTGACTTTTGATTGTATCAGGAGTATCTTCAATTATTTAAGAGGACTTAAAATTGCCTTCTTACCTAAAGGGAAAATGCATCTGGAGCCCTGAAAATTGATCGTATTGGACCAGTGTCTTTTGGATGTTCATATGTGCAAGCCCATGTTAAAAGAAGAGCTCCTGCATGGCCAGAGCAGAAGAATTTGCTGCTGCTGAACATGTGTGTGCATGAGCTGACTCTATTAAGATGTCAGCTATAGGGGAATGACAGTGTGCTGATGACTGGTGGCTTACTAATGCTAAATCACGCCTGAGATTCTGTTCCATGATGTCAAACATTGATTCAGTTTCCGTGGGAAGTTATGCAAATGCCAGAGCCCTTCAATGAGGTCTGAGACTGAAATTGAGAGCAGAAAAACCCTAATAATAATAAAAAAGCTTCCCCTCTCCTGGCAAGAAATCTTTTTAGAAAATTTTGAAGGGAGTTGCTCCAGGAAGGGGGTGAATTTTGAACATATCCCAAAAGGCAGAAGGGCGTGTAGGACCCTTCATCTTTGCTGAGAGCTGGGAGCCAAATCCTTCTCTTCTGCTGCAACCTTATGCCTGGGGCTGTGCTTCATCCTTGCAGCATCTGGTCCAATCCAAGGGAACAACCTGCTAGTGCTACTTTCCACAAATTTATTCTTTTAACAGAAGCAGCAGGCCGTGTTTCACAGCCCCAGCTCTTCTCCACAGCCCTCTTCCCATAGTTTACATGCAGGCCAAGCTCCTAAGAGTCTGCAAGCTTTCCCCAAGAGCAAAATGAGAGACAACCCCAGACAAACTGGCATCAGCTGGGAAATGGTGCATTTCTGAACACAATGATGGGACCAAGGAGTCTGGAATCCTGCCTTGTTCTTTGTCCCAGGCTCCATGACTTTTTCTTTGAAACGCACCTTCCCAGGATGGTGCTGAGGAACTGTTTTAGATTATATGAGTGCTTCAGGCTCTGAAGAATATCCACAGAGAGAGGTCAAACTGTCTTGATAGGCTCTTCAGGAAGAAAAGTTAGTTTAATATTGGCAAGCCAAGACTGCTGCATATTTAACAGGA
>WAAG01045836.1:0-10274 GCA_013390105.1 Tichodroma muraria
TATGTCTGTGAAGTAGTGAACTACAAACTGGTGTTTAAGGCACTGGCCCTCTGCTTCTATTCAGGCAGCTGGCATTCTGCTTTTACTAAAGGCACTTAGCCAGCATAAAGTCTTATTCTTATTTAAACTTATTTTTAACTTCTGCTTTTGCAGTTTAATATATCTTAATTTCTCTAAAGGCTTTAACTCAAATTCTGCATTCTTCTCTCCCTCTGTCAGGCTCAGAGGGGGCAAAATTACTTGGTTTCCAACACTTCCTATTTCCTACTTTCATGTAACTTATTGCAGTTACACAGTTACACAGTGCATGTGCTACAGTGCATGTGCTGCACAGCTCCTCAAGCTTCATGTGGGTCAGAGCCTTTGGAGAAGACACACACCAGATCTGTGGGACTAAATGATCCATGCCCTGGAGAACTTACAGCCCCACGGGGTAATGACACCCTTGGAGCTACTGGGACACCTTCAGGGAGGTCCACGTTCAGAGAAGTCTGAAGAGTAAATTCAACTTTCAGAAGAGTTAATTCAAAGTTTTAAGTTCAGTGTCATTAGTTACTTGATGTTCCTACCCATGAGCCGTGTCTCTGCCAGCTGCAGCTGCACTGGAGAGCCAGCAATGCCTTCAGTGGGAGGCTGTCAGGCTTTGTCAATACAAGGCAAATTACAGAACTAAGGATTTTAATTACTTATTTCCTACCTCCTAAACAGAAATAATGCTCCTGAAAACCCATAGCAAAGCCAGCTGAAAAACAAAGGAATAAAGGCAACAAGAGAAAACCTAATCCTGAAGTAAGGAGGAGGATGAGCCCATCCACAAACTCTGAGTTAGAGCATTTTATTTAAGACCGTTTATCTTTGCTTTGTCCTGTTTACCAGAGCTTTAGACCTTTGATCCTACCACTGCATTTGCCAAAGGCTGTACAGACGATTGCACCTGACACGTTACCTCTACTAGTGACATTCAGATGCCTTTCAGCCGTATGACCAACACAGCTTCAGAGCAGGATGCTGATGGAAAATGGATTAGGAGATTGCTCATCCTCTCAGAAAGTCACCTGGGACAGCTGTATGTTGCTAAGCCCTGCATCAGATGAAGAGAAAAGAGTATTTTGCACAAGTCAGGAATTTGGCTTAATTGTCACAGTTTACAGTTTCAGCAGGAACCCAAGGCATGAGGCTGGCGGTTCACACTCCAACAAGAAAAATAAGAAAATAACCCAGAGGTTTTTAAAATAGGCATGACACACCAGACAATGTCTGTGGCAGAGAAAGGGAAGATCTCAGAGCATCAACATCCCAGCCCTGCACCAGGCTCTGTGCACTCACAGAAAGGGCTTTGAGCAGCGCCGGCCTCCCTCCCTGGCAGAGACATGAGCTCTGTACTCCCTACCCAGTGTACTCCTTGGCCAGTGAGTCAGAGCACATTTTAAACCAAATGCATGTGAGATGGGGGTGGGATGGGGAGGGAAAACCTCTTCATTCTGCAAAAATTACAGGACTGACATGGTTCTTTATTTCCTCCCTGCTCAGTGCACACAGAATGTTCAGAAATGTTCCTTCACAAACAGGGCCAAACGCAGTGCTGGTGCCAAACCCCTGTCCCTGTGGTATGCAGAAGGGGACTTGCCCCTCTCCTCCTAGGAACTGTGATTCCTTTTACCTTCCCAAGACAACTTTATATGAAAGTGGATTCAAAGGAACCATGCAAAATCAAAGACTACCTGAAGGAAATTAAGCAAGCCCCTTCCTGCATGCCATTAAAGCCCAAGTTCTACGGAAATAACATTGTGTGCTTCAGACAGTTTGTTTCACTCTGCTGGTTTTTCAAATGATTTTACATTACACGTCCTCAAATAGAAAAGGATGGCAGTAAATAGGAAGCTGTAACTAAACATTGCTCCTTAACAGGTAGCAGATGAGATGCCAGCCATACCATACAATGGCATCAAATATATACAGATTTTCCTAATATTTCTCCATCACTTTGATTTAAGAAAAAGATGGCTCCTATTTGCAGCCTGTCTTGGAGTACTCTGAACACTGATGTGGTCTTCCTTTTAAATTCCCTGTAATTTATCTAATTTCCTAAGCACATTTCTTGAGAATCATTCACGGGTATTGCCAAGGTTTTATATTTTTACTGAGTTTTCCTCAGTCCAAACATCCCCACAGGAATTAAAGCAACTGAACACAGAATCCTAACCTTTGTTGATCTCTCTTGTTTTCAAGAGATGCAGCTCTTTGTGCAGTCAAAAAAGACACCCCCAGGCATTTGCTCTACACCACAACCCATCCTTCTCACTCCCCTGTGCAGCCATTGGACCTGCCCCCGCTATCTGCTCCCTGCACAGCAGCGTGGATACCAAGACAGAAAGGGAGGGTTTCTGTGCCCACACACACTGTGAGCACGGACAGGGCAGCCTGCTTCCCCGGGCCCAGAGGAGCCCTGGGCAGGGGAGTCTGAGGCCTTGATAAACCCAATTGCAGCCAGCACCTGCTGGTGCAAAGGCCCACCCCAGGAGCCCAGTGCTGCACCATGTGGTGTCACCCCCTGTCAGGTGTTAGGGTGTCACTGCCTGTGCAGGGACCGTGGGGAGACTCCTGCCACGATCCCTCCCTGCTGGGACAGGGATTGCAGTGTTGCACTGCTGGAATCCAGCAGTGATTCCGTGTCTCAGTGCCAGCCATTGTGGGGAGACTGGGCAGCCCCTTCTGCACACTTGTGCCTTGAAACAGACACTGCAAAAGTGCCCCAAAATAAACACTAATAGCTGCTGGGTCAAACTGTTTGCTGGCTCAGTGGACACATGGGGCATGCTCCTCCTGCAGCCTTCTCTGCTTCCGTTTGACTCCTTTGTTAAAAATGCTGAGGAAAAGATACTTTCTTTTATAAATTAGACTATTATCTCGGACTCACCTTTTCTCTTCCCTTAATGAAAAGCAAGTTTCTACAGCATGCCAAATAAATAGCCCTTAAGTACAATACAGTCAAGTTCTGCTAATGTGTGTCTTGGAAAATGGGGAGTTCTCATGGTAGGTACAGCAGTGCATTTGTATCCCTCACAAATCCCAGCAGGATGATCAGCATCTCTGCACCCTAGGAGAAAGCAGCACCACCTCCCTTCTTGTTACCAATGGCATCCACTTTCAAAAGCACTCTCTCTTTCTTCTCCTCAGTTTCTTTTCAGGCTTTTCTGCTCTCTCCTGCCATTGCCTGTGAGGGAATGGTCTATCAAGCCTTACTCTGGTTCCCAGAGCCTCATTTTTTGAAAGGATGAGATTTCCCAGCATCCTCAAGCCACTTCATATTTTCCTGTCCTTTTTGTAACATATGCCCTATCCCTTCATTTTTGTTTACCACTCTTATCCCCTTTACTATTTTTCCCCATATTTTATTGATCCATTTTTCTTTTTACCCTCTTCCCTTCAACACTTTGCTTTTTTTTCTCCCTGCCCCATTCTAGCGATGCTTTTTGGCTAGATGTATTACCCACTGTGCTGAGGGGAAGCAGTGCATCTGAATTCAAGCTGCACTGTACAAGAGCAATACTATATATACTTACAGAAACAGCAAATCAAACTCTGAGTGTTCTCATCTCCCCATGCTAAATTCCCAGAGCCAAATGCCTCCTATTATCAAAACAATTTTAAATAAAGCTAAGGGGAGAATTAAATGAGAAATAAATTGGGCATTTAAAGCCTGGTTTGCAGAACTCAGCTGCTCTCACTTCAATGGCTGCACTGCACACCTTCCATCAGGCCCCCACTCTGCAGAGCAGTCTCTGTTTGCCAGCGTGTTCCCCACTCTGCCAGAGATGATAGGACACCCTGCATTGCCAGATAAGCAATATATGTCACTCTCCCTTGCCTAAGATTAAAATGAGTACATTAATTTATTTTCTATTACAGGCTACAGCACAAATCAGAGAGGGAGAGGGAGCACGTTCTGTGCTTGGCTCTGTGCTCAGAACGGTGCATCGCCCCACAGGCGCGGGGCCTCCCTGCACACACTTGGCCAACACTTCTGTGGTAAACCCTGAGATACTTCTGCATAAAATGTGTGTCAGGGAATAACTACTGCTCTGGGATGACATGATTTTGTACTTTTTACACTTACAGCAAGTGAATCCCAATCTACCTTCTAACCACATCCTTTTCGGACAGGCCCTCCCCAGCTGGATGAGGGCAGAGCACATCTGAGTGACGTGTTCCCTTCGTGGTCAATGGAATATCATCTGAGAAACAGAAGTGCTTTAATTGAAAGCAATCAAAAATCAGAGTGATGCCAAGAAATCCTTTTTTTCAGCTCTAAACAAAATGAAAATCAAAACTGAGGAATTAGTTGTTCAGAGGTCAGGAGAGAACTAGCTAGAAGGAGATAATGCTACATTTTTATACATTCTGTGTATTTTCTTTCCATTTTAAAGAGCACCATTTTTAAACTGGCTGACACTTGTGTGAATTATGACATCTGGCTCTAGAGGTTGTAGATGCAGGCAGAGACTAAACACACATACACTGCACCTGTCCTGCTGACATAGGGCTCTTTCTCGCACTGCTAAAGAGATGCAGAGAAAGTAACAAAGAACTGCTCATGTTTATATTAAGATTCAGAAAAGGTAAGCCTTCTTATCAACGAAAAACAACAGAATATTTGCACAGATGCACACGGATACACGTACACCTGTGCAGGCACTGTGGGGGGGAAGGAGGGAGAATGAGACATGGGTAAACCATAAAGATCTTACTGTTCTCACCAAAACACACTAGTCCTGTTAACAGGAAAAGATTCAATCCTTATATACAAGCAAATTTTCTAGGTTGTGGTATAATATGTATCTTCTGCTTTTTATTTAGCTATACTCTTGGACTACTGAGTTACAGATTTAAAATACACAGAATCAGTGTAGGGAACTGTAGGGAAAAGCAGAACTAGGCTCTTCCTGAAGACTCAATTCAATTACTCTGAAAAGATTAATTAAAATTGAATTCTCTTTTGACACAAAATCTCCTGTTTGATAGTTCTTTGTATGTCTATTACCTAGTTACCATTAGGAGATATTATAGTCTGTAATGAAATAAACTTCAAGGACCCTGTGGGATTAAACAAAAAGTTTACTGTATTCTGAGAGCTGCAGGAGCAGCAAGGTTCCAGTGCAAACTGGCTTGCTTAATGAGAAAATGTTCACATGTCATCACTGAATTCATGTCAGGGATCTCCATCATTGCTTTTTAAGGTACAGAAGGGCAAATAACTGAGTGTAGGTTAGAAAACAGCTTGATTTGCAAAGTGACAACCAAAAGTCAGGTCTTTATTCAACCCCTCCAAAAACCTAGGTAGAGGGGAGGGGAAGGAGGGCATTTCCTTCAACCCTGAAAACAGCTTTGTAACTAGAGTAAGAATTACTAAAAAGGAAAGGCCATTGGCACCTCCAGCGTATGGCTGTCAGTATTTGGGGAAGCCATCCAGGGAATCACCTACATTAGGGGTCAGTGTGAGTGAATTAAACACAAGTGAGAGCATTTACATTGCAACTGGTGCTTCAGGTCTGACACACCATGAAATATTGCTTTGTGTTTCACCATATCACACTTGGAGCCTAACAAGACACTTGACATACTAAGAAACCCCTCAAAACAGACCTGGGGGCAGAGCCTGGCCCTAGATGACATAAGGGAGAATTTCACTGTAGTGTTGAATTAACAGTAGCACAAAGAGTCACTGACCACTTTAACTGGACGAGGAAAATCAGTTTGAGAGAGACAGAACAAACATTATTTGTGTCCCTTTTTCCTGCATATTCTCATTTTATGGCACTTGCATGGACACTATGAAAAACCCAGTGTCGTAAGTCTTGGCCTCAGAAGCTGGCACTGATATCAAAAGGATAATATTTGTGTGTTGGCTGTTTGGGGCATTGTCACAGCCCACCAAACAGGTACTCACCACATCCCAAATCTGTGCTTCCAGCTACACAGCCAGCAGCCTTGCAATGGAAAGTTAAAATGTAAACACAAGCTGCTATTTTAGTGCAATCACACAAATGTAGCACCTTATGTTCTCTTTTCCTTTATTTCCAGAATGGACAGGGTGCCTGAATCAAGCTACAGCTAATCCTTTTCTTTTTTTCTCTTTTTTTCCTTCTAAGTGCCCAGTCAATTATATCTTGCTTACATAAGGAATTCTTACTTGCCTTATTCCTACAATGACAGTTGACAATGTTCAGACTAAAGGATGCCAAAATCTGTTTTTCCCTAGATAGTAAAAATACAAACAGAAATCAAACTCAAGCAGACCAATAAAGGATTACTAGAGCTGACAATGCTTTGTGAATTTGAAAGGTTACATAGCATGGTTCAAAATAAACCTGAATAGATTTTTGCCTCCCCTGTTCACAACATTCTTCCTTTTGTCATATAGATAGCTGTTCACAAAGGAGTTCACTGACATCACCTTACTCATCTAGTCCAGATGGCCCAAAGTGATGAAAATCCAAAGATATTCCAGGAAGTGACCTTGGAGGTGCTTTAGTGATTCAAAATTCAGGGAAGACTGAAAGCCTGACTCTGGAAGCATCACAGCTCTAGCTCTAAGGAAAACCAGTTCACCTAGGCAGCAGCTGCCTTTTAAAGGACAACAGCAGATTCCCCAGTTGACAAGACATCTGCTACAGTTTCCCACAATTCCCGATTTACAAAGGAAATAAGAGCTGGTTTGCATCACATATGTCAATAGCTGGGATTTTTCCCTTCTTACCCTTCAGCTTATGTTACCTCTAATGAGACAAAATGACAATGCCTGGTCAGAAATGAAAACATGAGGGGGAAATCTACAGGACAAAGATAGTTTACTTTTTTTCCCTCTGAACTGATCTGTTAGCTTTCCTCTGAGAAGCTGGCCAAACTGAAAATCGTGTGTCTGTGCTGCTCTCACCCTCTGGGAGATAGACAGACAGACAGACAGATAGATAGATAAGATATAAAGTACCTCTTCCCAAACCACACCCAGCTTGGCAAAGTAAAAATTAAATCAACATGGTTTTGCAACACAAAAGCCACCCTCTCACTTTTGCAGAGGACTATCTGAAATAAAGATGGATCATAGTGTGAGTCATTTATCTCTCCTCTCTGATGCATTCACACACGCCTACCACTGCAGGGGGATTCAGAGGAATGACCTGAATCTCAAGCACCCGTGGGTTTGCAAACAAAACCCAGCCGATGAGGTCATGCAAAGCCAGGCCTAAATCTATGGCTTCCCCTTTGCCCCTGGTTTGCTCCTCTCAGTATTTCAAACAGCGAAAGTGCAGGAGAAACAAGGAGTGGTGCCACGTAATGAAACCATGGATCACAGAGCAGCTCCAGAGTATGGCATTCCCATTTCACAGGGGGGTTATTCAAGCAAGCAGACTAGGTGAAATCCCAGTTGACCACAATACTTGTACTTATTTTAATTGTTTATTGAAAACAGCATGACCAATGCAAAACTAAGGGAGAATGAAGAAAAAGAAACATCGGCTTCATTTACAGGCTCAGCTCCCTCTGCATGAACCACACACAAAATCAATTCTTCACATTCTATGCTAGAAAAAAGAAGTTGAACTGTTAATAGTAACGTGAGAGGGAAGAGACAGAGGCAGCAAAGAAGAAAAGAGGTGGAAGGAAGGTCTGGTCAAAGCCAGGTTTGTTTTGGCAGCAGGTGGGTGGGACGGATGATGCAGAGGTGCACTCCAGGGGTAAAGAAGCAGAAGGCCAGAGAGGCTGAAGAGACAGAAAGTCCATGATAAGGGATCAGGAGCCAGGCCTAACATGAGGCTGGGAAGAGCCTCACTGTGTAGTTATTTTGCTTTGTTTGGTCCTCAGAACAGTGGTTCAGGAGCAGGCTTACATGCCTGCACAGTGCTCCCTCTCTGCTGACTCATACCACCAACTTCAAAACACATAAAATTGAGAATGAATGCAAGTGTCAGGAGATCTTCCTCTATCCCCAGCAGCCTAAAAAGGAACTTGTTTATGCCACCTATGAAAGAGCTGTGACACATTCCTTCAGTGATGGAATGAACCCACTAGGATCACTTTTGCTGGCCAACATTGAGCATATTTTTCTCCAATTCATCTTTCCAGTGTGATTTATTCCACACATCCACTTGGAAAAACATGCTCAGTACCATCACAACTGCTGCACAGCAAAGTCCATCATTATATTGATAGATCATGGTTTCGTTTCTTGCCCAAACACAGACAACAAGGAGCTGCACATGAGGTGCACACAAATTCTGTTCCTGAGCTTTACTGCCTCAGGAAATGACAAAGCAAATCCATCTGGGATAATGAAGCCAATCCAAAAGAGCCCCAAGCCCCAAATGCCACCATGGATAAAATCTGAATACACCCCCTGAAGACTCAAACTTAGAACAGTCCATTGTATCACTTGCAAGAAGTTAGTCCTTAGAGAACAGCATTACCACCAGGTTTGGTTTGAAAGAGCCATCAGCAATTACTCCATCTTAACCACCATTCTTCCAGGATGGAAGAATAAAAATACTCCAAACCCCTGCACCCTTACATGTTATTCTGGGGAAATACTTCAACACACATCTTTGTGTGTCCTGCAGAAAGAATCCCTTCCCACACCAATGCAGTGTGTGGAGCACAACAGCTCCACCTCCCAGTTACTCTAAATTATTGATGAAGTTTCCAAAGAATAGTTTTGAGTGCCATGTTTTTGATTTTGAGTCTGCCAGGTCTGGCTGTTCTCACTCGACTAAATCAAATGCTTCTCAGGCTTTCCTGTCTAAACCATATTGTTCCTTCTGGGCCCTTTGGCTCCATTTTATGAAACAACTGATGTTCTCTATCTCCAGGGGGCAATTTATTACAGCTAGGAACCATATGAAATAATTCATCTCTTCCCATTATGTCTTTTGAGACTTCTATAATTTTTCCAGAGATTTTTACTTTGTTCCCAAAGAATGGTTTGTGTACCCTACAGTTTGTCCCACGGATATTTCTTGGTCTGAAAAAGATGCTGCCTCTCCATAGAAAACTTGCCAGATACTACCTATGGAGAAGCATTGCTCCAGGGGCAGGGTGCGTGGAATTTTTTTAATATTTTTTTTTAAATTTTGGTTAACTCCAGGAAAATTCACTATTATTTCACTTTCTTCTATCCCTAGCATTACTCTGTGCTTTCCCCTCTTCCTTGAACCTCACTGGCACTGTCCCATACCCCAGCCTGCCCAGCTCACCCTGACTGGCTTGTTGTGTATAAGCAATTTTAGGAAAATGGTCCTCAGAGAAAAGCTCTGTTCCCTCAGTCAGGTCTGGTAACTCTAAAGCAGCATCAGTAACATAATCAGATCCTGGAACTGGACATAGAAGAAACATAACTCTAGCCCAAGAGCCTACATGGGCAGATGTCTGAACCAGGGTTTTACCAAGCGCCTCATACAAACTTACTTCAGCTGGCACCAAAATGAGTGGAGCTTGCAAACGCGCTTGCTCCCCACGTAGTCTACATATGGGGATCCATGTGCATCAGCATCCTGCTATGAGCTGCTTTTTGAGGGAAGGATCCAAAGGCAATGAAGGATTAGAGACGTGGGAGACAACGTGGCCCAGATCTGCTTTAGACATTCCAATGAGGCTCTTAATTTGCTGCTTTGTTGTACTACATACACACACACACGTATATATACATTTTTTCCCCATAAACCCCGAATGCTTTTGCTGCTTCTCGAGAAGGGTGGTTTTGAAATATCCCTTCTAAAGCTGGGATGGATGTTTCCAGTGTTGGGGTTTATTAAGTTCCTGTGGCAGTTATTTCCGAAGCTGCTTTGTCATACATTTCTTTGCAAGAGACCAAGAATGGCAGAGGGGCTTTGCAGATAAGCATTTCAATTGCAACCTTTATACTAAAGTGTAATAGGAACATCGGGGAATTAAATAAAATTATATTTTTCCTAGATGTCTGCTTAAAAAGGAAATTCAAGGTTTTATGGATGCCCCAGAGACAAACTATTACATTACATTCCTTGCTGTTCTTATTTGAGTTCTGTCTGTTTGAGCACCTCAAATAGCACAGAATCATTCATAAAGAATGGGCAAGAGAGACTGTGTCCCATCAATATTTCAAGCTTGGTTATCAAATCAAGAGAAATTCATGAGTTCTGCTCCAGCTCAACATTTTCAGGTTTGATAGTATTGTTTGACAGTTTAGAGGGTTTTCCCTCTGCACTCTCATTGTCATTAATATTTTATATAATGTTCAGTTG